>JAQFZE010000063.1:0-47135 GCA_034695245.1 Dicyrtomina saundersi
TTTAGGATTGACCAAAAAATCTATAAACTGTAATTTTTGTTAGTTAAGCCATTTTGTAACCAATTCTTGGCCGATTTGGATTATTAAAGTTTCAAACAAAGCTCCCAGAAATTGTCTTTATTTGGGTATATTGCTCTTTATAATCGAACAATAAACTTGGCTTTTATAGCCTGTTAGAATCTTCGGAAATAAATGGCCCACCCTGTATATACATAGAAAGTAAAACTACTACCCAAGTGAACATTTTTTTTCAGAACGGTCGTATTAAATGATGCCAAACTTATACGAGAAGCTTTCGCCAAAGAAGAATTTTCAGGTCGCCCACTTTTGAAACTATTTGTGGAGGCATCAGGAAGAAGAGGTAATTGTTTATAAATGCTGTTTTCAAGTATACATGTAACTGTAAATGCAATAATTACTAAGGAATTAATAATAATGGATTTCGAATTCCTTATACCTGGGAACGTTTTCCCAACCGTTGGTGAGAGGTGCCCACTAACAAGACATTAGTGTAATTTGGACGTTGGGGGAACACAACATGGATGGGAAAACCGTTCCAGCTATCTCGAATTAAATATCCAGCAATGTGTACTTACATGCCGTTAAAAATTTTCAGGAATTCTTCTTACCGACGGGAAAATGCAAAATGAGCAGCGTCGCTTTGCACTACAAAACCTGAAAGACTTCGGTTTTGGATCGAGCTCGATGGAAGTCAGAATTCAAGAAGAAATTTCCAAATTTTTGAAAAATTTAAAATCTAAGACGGGGAAGCATACTAATATGAATAACTTCTTTCGATTACCAGTTATAAATTCATTTTGGGATTTGATTATGAGTCGACGGTTCGACGAAGAGGACCCCACACTTCATCAGTTCATGGCCACTGTAGATAGGTTTAATATTAATTATTAAAATATTATTTAAGCTAAATATGTTATGTAAGTTCTAAGATTGGGTCTCAAACGTAAAAGTATCAAAAAAATTAAATCGGTGTTAAAACGAGCAAACATTGTTGCTTCCACCCTACAGAATATCTGACACGAGTACAGTAGGAGCTCAGTTGGCAATGTTTGTGCCTTGGATTGGTACTTACATGGGTTTCCTGGGTTATAATCAAACAAAGACCGCTTTTCAAGATGTTTACTCTTACTTTGCTAGTAAGATTAGTGACTACAAAGAGACTCACGTCCCAGGGACACAAAAGGATTTTACAGGCGTTTTCTTAGACAAAGTCTCGGAAACAACAGATCCTCACTCAAGCTTTTATGCTCCTGGTAATGGCAATAATCAATAATGGCATCCCAATAATTGCACTATGAAATTATGCATAACAAAATACACGAGGGGTTGATAAGAGTTGTATTTGGTTTATTTTAGTTGACAGCCAGCCAATAACAACGGCGGATTTATTTCTGGCTGCATTAGACACAACAACAAAAGCATTGGACTGGCTTCTGATGCATATGGCCAGAAATCCGGACATTCAAAAGAAACTTCAAGCTGAGATCGATGAAGTCGTTGGAGACTCCCGCGTTCCATGTCTGAGTGACCGAAATAAAATGCATTTCACTGAGGCTGTTCTACACGAATCACTCCGAATAACTCCTACAGTTCCTTTAGGACTTCAGCACCGAACACTACAAGACGTAGAATTTCATGGATACACGATTCCGAAGGATACGATGATTATTTCTAATATTTATGGAGTACAAAACGATGACAGTGTGTGGGAGCATCCACGTGAATTCATTCCAGAACGCTTTCTCGATGAAAATATGAAAATCAAAAAGAATCCGGATTACATTCCATTTAGTTATGGGAAAAGGAATTGTGTTGGAGAAGCTCATGCGAAAGACAATCTGTTTTTGATTGGAACAAGTTTCTTTCAAAAATTTAATGTTTCTTGTACTGAGAAGGCTCCAACTTTGGATATCAAATTAGAAATCGTTTTGACACCACATCCATTTGACTTAAATATAAATGAACGCTAAACATCTCGATGAAATCCATTGTTCTTTTTTATTAAACTCTTAAATAGGTTACTTTTATCTTTTTCCTTCCGCCTGTTTTCTTTTTCCCTCATCATTGTTTTTTACTCATGAAAGATGCTATCAATTGTAAAACAGTGAATACTGAATTGGAATAACAATAAAGCTATTACATTACATTACATTATATTAATAACATTACGTTTATTAATAAATACTGTTATTCAATTACCTGATCGTTTTAAAGGATGGCATCAATAATACCAATCTAAATACCCGGGTCGCACCCGGACCCGATCGGAGATACCTGGTAGGCAGCTTTTTATCAAGTAATTACATGCTTCTACAATTTTATTGTATGAAATACTATACCAAAAATGCATTTCAAAAATTGGTTTCCCCTACAATTTACAGAATTAAAAATTTTTATATTCCAGGTGTTTCTAGATATTAAGAAATACCATTCCTAAGTAGGAAGTAAGAGGTTATGTAATCTACAAGATAAAAAACAAGTCTTGAGTTGTGCATACAAGTTTGGTACGTAGGTAATTTGTAAAGTAAGCATTCCGCAACGGCCGCACCCGTGTTGTCAATAAAATTAGAGAGGTTGCCAAACAAACGCTTGATGTAGGATTAGGACGCTTGACTCAACAATATATGTATCAATAAGTTTAACAAGGGTTATTCTATTGCATTATGATATTATTTATTATTATCCTTGTAATATCTTGGTCGGAATCACTATGTATACAGTGTCACGTAAATACTCAGGGTCGGACGAAGGAATTTCTTTTAGGCAGCAATTTGTTTCCCTACAAAAACCACCATTTTGATTTTATTGATGGTTTTATTTGGTAAAGCAAAATTTTGTACTTACATGCTTTAGAAAAGCTTAAAATGTTCTTTTTACTTGATTCAGAAAAGTGCAAAATGTTCTATTTACAAGTTTTTGAAATGTAGAAAAAAATTTATGCATGTTTTTCAAAAGTAAAAATATTCTTTTTACAAATTTTTGAAAACTGCAAATGTTTCATTTACATGTTTTTTGAAAATTTAGCAGCGGGGGCTGCCTGCGCTGGCCGCATTATCCGGCCCTGTAAATATTACTTGTATTAAGTAGATATTGTAGTAAGAAGATATTCCCATTATTCCATTAATGTATTGCTTAAGCGAATCAAGTAAATTCATGTTTCCTCTTAATTCCAGAAGAAAAATAAATAAATGTTTACTCGTGAAACGGGTAATTTATAAAAACGCTTCCTTCGATTAAATGGCTAATCGCCCTAAACTTCGGGTCGTAGCAGTACTTATCATAAAATTACAATATTAATAAGGAAAAAACATATATGTACAATATTTTGCCTGGTTTTCGTAATTCATATTCCGATCTCGCTGGACGTTAAACTTCGAGTCTTTGGAAATGTTTAAAACAGTTTAGTTGAACGGATACAATATACGAAACAGACGTAGAGCACCGCAGAAAAAACTTGCAGAACAGTAAAACTTCGTAAAGATATTCATGCCATAAATTTTTGAAGCGTAATCTGTCATCGAATTTTATAATGGACATGATAATAAGTTTGATACTGTTAATTTCCTGGCTATGTGGGACCTTCCCTGCCCAATCCCCCTTTCAAAATTCTCCAAAATTCAAATGTAAATGGAATTCATTCATATTCTTTTTTTCTATTCTTGTTCTCATCCTTCCAACACTGATTTATGTGGACTACCTTAACTGTTCAGTTAAGTATCTCCAGCATGAAAGATTAATAGGCAATTATACTGAGGCAAGTTTCATCTCATATAGTGTCTGTTCTATCGCTGAATTCGCACTTTACTTTACGTGGCGCTTCTTTGGGATATTTCATTGCTCCCGCTTGATCCGCCTTATCAAGTCTATGACATCCATCCAAAATTTTGCGCTTCGTCGTGGATTTACAAATTCGATCATAGATCAAGAAGACACAGATCCCGCACATCTTATTCCTCCAAAATCAAACTTA
Organism: Dicyrtomina saundersi; assembly: GCA_034695245.1. Lineage (NCBI taxonomy): Eukaryota > Metazoa > Arthropoda > Collembola > Symphypleona > Dicyrtomidae > Dicyrtomina > Dicyrtomina saundersi. Next base: position 3,992 of record JAQFZE010000063.1, read on the forward strand.
AAATCCAGCCTTTTAAACTGGAATCTACAAGGGCTATTCTTATTCTCGTCAAAATTTAATGACACCTTCGAAATTTTGTGGTTAAAATTAAAATTCTACGCCCCAGTTGGATTTATTGCGTGCATCACAGCAAGAACAACATATTTTTATGCTACAACAGTATTAATAAGAATTTCTGAGAGCTTTGAGCCCTTCCTGATTGAATGCAGTTTTATTGCTTCATCCCTCAATCTGAATGAAAAAGCCCATTTAGAATTAATGTATAAAATTGAAAATGCTGTTAATATGCTGCAATTCTATTTCAGCACGGTTTTAACAAATGGATTGATTTTCTGCATCGGAGCTCATTTACTCGTCACGCACAAGCGTTTGTTCAAGTGTTATATCAAACTACTTACTCCTGATGCTAATGGTGACAGCTCTTGGACTGCTGAGAACAACAAAGCGTATTTTTTGAAGCTAAAATTAAATAGTAGTAACCTTACTACTAATTCTGCTAACACTACTATTAAGGATACTGGAGATGGAAGATTTTTGACAGAATTTGCAAATACGTTTTTTGAGTTAAAAGAATGCTTTAAGGACTACGAAAATATTTGTGGAATTTATGTACTGGTGAATATTTGCTATTTGGGAATTGCGATTCTATACGGAATGCACGCTGTCATTTGGAAAGGAGAGGCTTTGTTTGAGTCCTATGCTTTATTTGTAAATCTTTTCAACATCATTTTTATTTTGTCAATGGGTGATTCCTTACAGCAGCAGGTAAAAGTAACAATTTTTACTGATATGAATTGCATATTCAATAATTGAAAACACAGAGACAGACGTGCTGCAAAGATCATTATGCAGGATATTTTTATATTTAATTTTTGTGTGATTTTATTAGGCTGAATCAACCGTGGAAAAACTTGAGGAGATACTTGTGAAAGGACGTTTGCAGGCTTTCGCATTTAATTTCCAACAAGAGGTTTGTAAATTTTATGTAGTAGTATGTAGCATAGCAGGTTTAAATAGTACAAGAAATCCAAAACACTTTATTAGATCAAAACAAGGTTATCCAAGTATGTACATATTGCATGGCATGAGAAAAGTGGGTAGCTTATTTGGTACTTATTAATTTTTGCACAAAGATAAACTTAACTCAAACTCAAAAATGGCACATAATAATGCACAGTTAGTGTGAATACGTAAATCATCGGACCTTATTTCTAGGACATAAATCATCAAAATACGAACTTTGTATGTATTCACTCAACTATAAAATTGTTTACTATTAAAACAGCTTGTACTCGTGACGAAATCGATAATGAGATGGAAATGGGGATTTAGTCCAAGAAACTTGGTGACCGTCAATCACTCTCTTCTCCCAGCATTCACCGGAGCTCTTTTGACCTGCATTATTTTCATCGTTCAAATGGAAATGTCGGAAAATACTACACAAAAATCAGCTATAGATGCTAATAGTACTTGTTGTTTGTGTACGTCAGCAATTAATTCAGAGCTCCAATAATATGTCATAATATGCCACAGGCACAGGGGGTATATATGAACGATTAATACAGTGAGGTAATCTACTCTTCTTAAAATTAAAATGAACTTGCAATTAGTCGTTTAGTAACTATTTTAGAATTTGCACATTAAAATAAATCTAATTGTAAAAGTGAAGGTATGTATTTAGAATTAGAGATGCATGAATCATTGACGTCAATATGTTGTGTAAGTGTATTGCTGGAGGCCAATAATAACAATACATCCCTGCTGTGTACTTACTGTTTGAACATTAAAGAACACTTCAATAACCTCCAAATCATTAATTGGTAAAACATTGAAAAAAAATGCATTTTATTCATATTAAATTTACTTAATCGCAGTCAATAAAACATTTACAATCTAGAAAATTATTCAAAGTTGGACAAAATATTCGAATGTTTAATTGTGTATAATTGTAATGACATTGAAAAAGTAGTTATTATGGATATAGATGAAAAGCACATATGTACATATATAATAATAGAAATAATATGTATTAGGTATATACCTTCCAACATGATTAACTTATAAAATAATTCAAAAACTTGCTTAATTTTAATCAAATACCTACAAGTTCAATTGATTAATATTTAAAATCAAACGTCCATAAGGCAAATTAAGAATGTTTTTCGTAAGTACACGGGTCATTCAAGAATTGACGATGCAAAGCTAATATTGAGTTTCTGGACGCTTCTCAATCCATTCCTTAATACGTGGTGTATTCTGGACGGTCTTGATTAAATTTTGCAATGCTGGGAATTCATCCAATAGAGGAAGGTCACCTGCGATTTTTTGCAAATTTTCCGAAAAATGAGCCACGACGATATCTGCCCACGTCAGGCCTTTCCCGACAAAGTGTCCGTCATTTGCTGTGAGGAGCTCATTGAATTTGGAAAGAAAACGTGTTCTCGAGTCTTCAGTGGCTTTTTTAATGCCTTCCGCTTTCTTAACTGCGTCTTGCTCCCTGTACACTGGGTACCACACTGGAAAAATATTGCAATTTTTTTACATTTTAGTTTTGTAACTTAATAATTATCCAAAGGGGATAATTGCATATGCCTAAACTTAAACTCTTAAACACTAACGTTCTATTTAAGTAGGTGCTTTATTTAAAAATGTAATTACTATAGTATATATATGTACATATATAATATAATGATCTATGAATATCTTCTCATAGTTCCAAGTTTTGAAAAGCGCCTTGACATTATTACTAATTATTTTTAAGAGTGTAATTTTTTTAAATTTTTAAATATTTTAAATGGGAAAAATACTTGAGATTTGAAAGACTAAAAGATTTAATTATTGAAAAGTTCAGCATTGTTATTAGCATTGCCTAATACTGACAATATAAATTATTCGACCAAATGAATATATCTGTATTAATTAATTCACTCACATTGACTCAAATCCTTTGCTGCATCTACAATTTCGTCACATCGGGCAGACTCCAAATCATTAGCTCCTGCCAAATTGTATTTTCTTGCCAGAAAACGGGCGATAGCTGAAGACTGGGAAATTACTTGACCATTAACTTCCAACAAGGGAACTTGACCGAATGGTGCACCTGAAAATACAATCAGTTTCCGTTTAATTAAAGTCACAGAATTTTTAAATACCTATACTACTATTGTATTGTCTTTACCCTTTGTCAGTTTTCCCTTTTCTTTTACATTAAACTGGTAAAACTGAATCAAGTAAAAAAAAATAAATAAATTTGAATATAATATACATAGGTATTTACTTACGTGCTTTGACATCGTCAGGAATGGCTGGAAAACGAATATCTTCCCAGTCGGCCTCAGCGTATGATAAAATTTGACGGCTAGGCTCAGCTAATCCACGGGAATTGAAATAATACAATTTGTATTGGTCACCCATTTCGTCGACGTTATTTACTGCGTGTTAACAAAATTACTTCACAGATTCTACTCTTTTGTTGAATGGTCCTTTTCCCACGCTCGCTGCACACAGACTGGTGATAAATGTCGAATCTGTCTGGATTTTAGAGGCAGAATCAGTAGCAGTAGCATCGGGCTTAAATTGAAGGTCACACTCACGCCAAAAATAGTTTTTCTTTTTTGTTAAAATCACAGTATAGGTTTATAGTATCTTCGCATACCGTAGTTGCATTTAAAACCAAGACTCTCCTCCACACAATGTATGTATTTAAATCCGACTGACAGCTACTGTACATGCATAGCTCATTGTTATTAATGTTAGTTGATACTATGTAGTTATTTGTATATATGTACACATGTAATAAATACTGATAATAATTTTTTGCCCTGTTTTTGAATGTAATGTACAAAAGATGCTATCGTTTTGAAATTATGGGATTTATTTGAAAAATGCAAGAGCTCGTTTAGTACAAAAAATGCTTACGATATTCATGTCCATAATTCGTCATTTTATACACCTACATTTTAAAATGTGTAAAAAGATATATTCCTATTTCCCATCTTTCTACAGCATAGAGCAATTTATACCACATTTAAAAAGCTAAAAAGGTGTAAAGTATCTCATTTTAAACTATAGGTATATTCCATATCAACGTGTATTTAAAAATCTAATATGTACATATAGCATCTAAAAGTGGGACGTTTTTAGCACTTTTCAATAAATTAATAATACTTAATGTCAAAATTTTTTTGGATGTCTGGAAATTGTATATATACATTTTGTTTTGTGAGACGACAGACATTTGTTTAATTTTTGTCCAATTTTTAAACGTATTAGTATACACACTATATGTGGTATTTGTTCGAAATAATTTTTGAAATGTACTAATGTACTGCATTACATTACCTTTAGCCAAGTACAATGAAATAAAATCCATGAAAAGAAATATACTATAACGATAAAGAGTGTAACAGAAATGCACTCTCGTTCGTCTATTCTTTGTTGTATACTTTCTGCTTAGCTGTCTCACTACTTCCTTTAATGACAGGCTTAACAATGGAGTCAACGGAGGTCTGAGAACTAGGCAGATAAAGTAGCATTTCAGATAATTCAGTCTACATTCTACATGTATATAGATACCTATGTAAAGGTGTAAAATCATAAAGAGTGGCAATGGGTTTACAAATAAATTATATACCCGGCAAAATATCACAGAAACATCTAGAATAACTTCATAATGTATGTAGCAATGTGAACACGACAGGAGACGACAGGAGTTGCAATGCCATACATAGCTATTATGTATAATGGAATAGCCGAATAGAGCAGGAGCGCAGTGTCTATATAGTTTGACCTTCAAAGAGTAAAGTACCTAGGTAAGCATTTTTACTCATCGGCTCTCTATTATCTCGAAAACTCGAAATGTGTTCTCTCCCAGTCTTTCGTCCGGATCCAACTCCGCATTACAGGGCCGGATAATGTGGCAAGCGCAGGCAGCCCCCGCCCCGCTGCCCGAATTTTCAAAAAACATGTAAATGGAACATTTTGCACTTTTCAAAAATATGTAAAAAGAATATTTTGACTTTTTAAAAACATGCAAATAATTCTTTTTTACACATTTCAAAAACATGCAAATAAAACATTTTGCACTTTTTTCAAAACATGTAAATAGAACATTGAGCACTTTTCTAAATCAAGTAAAAAGAACATTTTAAACTTTTCTAAAACATGTAAATACAACATTTTGCATTACCAAAGAAAACCATCAATAAAATCAAAATAGTGGCTTTTGTATGGACACAAATTGCTGCCTACAAGTAATTCCTTCGTCCGGCCCTACTCCGCAAGGAAATAAGTGTTCTGCAAGCCCATTATCCGTTTGGAGTATGGATAATTTGACAGGCATGAAAGAATAGATCAGCAATAACAATTCCACTAAACACGTTTCGTGTTGAGTGAATCATATTATAATGGTTACGATGCGTGGCGTGGTTAGATAGCAACGAAGCTTCAATCCTCTTTATGTTGTTCATTTGTGTCACTCTGTTACGATTAAAGTGAGACCAAAGATAGAGAGCTTTGCCTATGAACGACTTCAAATAATGTAATATACATACCTATAGTACAATTTATTGAAATACGTAATAGTGCTAGTTTGCAATTGTATTATGGAGGAACGCAGCATATATATATAGCATATAATATAGTCCGGGGAAGAACCAAAATGACCAGTATCCATTTTTACCTAAAAATAAAAGGCACTATCTGCAAATGTTTTTAAATATCATGATACCAAAAACTTGTAAATAGAGTAATTTTGCACTTTTCAAAAACATGAAAATCAAGTATTTTGCATTTTTCAAAAATATTTTAATAAAATATTCTGGCTTTTTAAAAATAAGGTAAATACAATATTTTGCACTTTTCAGAAATATGTAAATACAATATTTTACACTTTTCAAAAACATGCAGATAAAACATGAAATTTTTCTCATCATCATCATTTTAATCATCCGATTTAGTATTTTTTTGAGAAAGCTCAATCTAATTATTGTCTAGATTGGATATGGACCATTTCGATTCTTCGCTCAAGATGTTTATTAAATATTCTCGAATGCTTTAATTTTTTAGGTCAGAAGATACGACTTCAACTACGAAAAGTTATAAACATTTATTTAGATAGCAATAAAATAAAACACCACAAAAACAAAAACATGTTGAGTAAGTAAGGTGCTTTGAAATTCAATTGGTTTTGATTGAATGCGAGAATATCAAAATTTTAAAATTCGCCCTTTACAGTAATAATTATTACTATGCATCAAAAAAGCACAGAAAGTAACTTCTAGGATGGATTTATGTTTGTATTTACTTACACAGTACTACACAATTCATGACGAGTATGACAACTGAATACTTGCACGGTCTTGGAATATGAAAAAAAAACGGATTAAAAACATTCATATAAAAAGCCAAAGAATGTAAGATATTAAGTAGGGCGTCTTGTCTTCCCACGTTAAATTAGTATGTAAACTGGTCTTTAAAATCATCATCAAACTGGACTAGTTAAAATGGGCAATGGGTAATGGATAATTAATTACATATTATTAGTCTATATGATCCATTTATATTGTGGAGTAAAGTGTAGCAAACCATCCACGTTCACCGGCTGTACTGTAATGTAACATGTAATTAGCTGATCTGGTAATCTGGTTAACGTTACAGTCTCGATCTCAATTTCAACTTGTTGAACGCATCATAACAATAATAACGAGTCATATAGGAAGTCTGTCAAAACAAGTGAAGCACCAATGTATGTAATTAGGGAAATATCTACTTTATATAAAGTCCTGAGAGAGCCTTTAAAAATGATTTCTTTGACACTTCAGCACAAGCAGTATCGTAAACATTAGCTGAGCTTCAATTCCAACTTCATTTAGTCAAAAGTTTGAACAGCACGTAAAAACCAAAAATGGGAAAAACTGCCCGGTTTTGGAAATTATTTGGATCTTTTTCGCTAACATTCATAGTGGGCACATCAATAATTCTCACATGCAGTGTGCTGGGGTCAAACGGACAAGCGGAATTTAGACAAGGCTACACGTACAAAATCTGTGCAGTGGATAATATGGTACGAAAAAAATAATTTAATCTGCAATAATTATTCGTAAAATAAAAAATTCCTACCAAATCTGTAAAACTAAAGTAAATATTATGTGACCCAACGTTACTTTAATTTTCTAAAAATAAAAGTATGTTTACGATATTTTGTAGTGTCTAAGCTCTTACGAGAAGCCCTCGAGGGAAGAAGGGCTTGGGAAGGTGACAGCAGAAAAATATGCCAATGTTCCGGAGCAACATTGGCACACTAAGCAAGGATTTATAAATTCAGGTAATTTAATAAATACCGAAATCAAAATTAACTTAAAATCGAAACATAACTATAATAATTCCTAACAAAATAATATTACAAGCACAATACCAATATTGTCTATTCAAATTACATAGTGCTCCTTTCTTTAGAATACGGACTTACACAGCTTGTTACCCAAAGCAACAAGTACAATGATATCACCTACAGTCTACTACCTCAAGAAAGTTCCCCCTCCACCAACTTTTGGAGAATTACCCAAGTTCCAGACGATGCTCCGTGGTACACTATTCAGCTTTACACACATCCCACCTCCAATGAGACGGACTTCACCAAAGAACATAGTCTGGGTTGTGTTCAACACATGGGGTGAGTGCTTAATAATATTTGTAAAATAATGGTACACTGCCGAGTCATTTTTTGTCTAAATTTAATGAAAGTAAAGTATTAAGTACAAATAAATATACAGGATAATTAATTTGCAGGCAAAAACTAATGGTGCAAATCTTGCCGTGCACCTACAATGAGTTTCAAAAGTGGAAATTTGGATTGGTGAGTAAAATTAATTTAATTAATTATGCTGCACTTGCTGCACTGAGAAATGACGAGATTGTGAAATCAACGGATGGAACTTTGGGATATAAATCAAGATCAAACCACCCCAGATTCTAAATATAATTAATTATTGCACCAGTCTATTTCCTTTCTGAAATAATAAGTTCAATCTGTTTTTATTTATGACTTAATAATGTAAAATTAGATATGTTTGTAGGTATTCTTGAAATTTCAGGAATAACTATTCCAGTAGTAGGTAGGTAGGTAATACAAACATTTATTATGTTTATGTATATAGGAAAAATATATTATCCGACTGCGACTGTCCACTACATAATATCATAAGTAATAATAATTGTGTGAAGTATTTAATGTATAAAAAAATAAAAATAAACTGAAACAAAAAATCAAAACTGACTGTTAATTGTTCTCAATTTCCAAGAAAAGAAACCACATTATTGTGTCTTTACAACAATGATTTTTTGCTACGAAATAATTGTCATTCAAAATTAGCACTTATGTAAAGAATTTATAGAATAAGTTTTTCAAAGTTCAGAAGGAGAAAGTAAAATGTTTTTTACATTAGACATTAATGGAAATTGAAATTTGTATTTATAACGCAATAAAATCAGTTGTGGCCGTAGCTTAAAAATTTGGTACAGTAACTATATATTTATGGCACTGTTTAAAGTTCCTTGACGAAACTTGAAGGTAGATTAGATTACAGTTAATTTCTTCGTTTTCTATTTTTTCCATGTTACTGTTAAATAATACCATTCATATTTTCACTTAAAACGCTTAGCAAAATACAAACAGGTTAAGGAGGTGATTAGTTCAATTTTAAATTAACGAGGACGCACTTTATAACTGAGTTTGCCAATTGAGCTCTTGTTAAGATTTTTGTGGTTTTAGAACAATCTTGTCGAATCTAAACGTACACATCCGTTTTGAACGTACTAAACAATTAATTACCCCCGGCAATTAAATTGTTTAAGCTTTAAACACAACACAATTTGCATACAGCCATACAACTTTTCGTAACTTATAACTTGAGCTTCTTCCGTGGAATGTGTTGCAAATATACTGTGATGTTAAAATACATTTATAACGAGAAATTACTCGTGAAATAATTTTAAAAAGTAAAAAGTAACTTTAATGGGAGTTTTGAAAAATTCTTTCTTGGTACTTAGTTATGCCTGAAAGCATGAAAACAGGTGAAAATGTGCATCACCATTATGTCTGAGTACGCTGAAGTTCAATTAAAATTTACGGTATTCATTCCGCCAACTGACACTGCCCCGCACTGTCATCCCGTCCTGCAGCTGGAGTTTATTTGAACCATGTGCATGGTGCATAGCACACTTAACCTAAATAGGGCCATAAAACTTAACAAGAAAATTATTAGCATTTTTTTAATTAGTTAAGAAATCGAAGGCAACTTACCTGAACATCCGGCAGATTGAAATTATGCAAATTATAATACTATACCTAAATACCTATAAGTACCTACAGATTTTCTATTAGTATAATGATCCTACGTAGGTCTGCTCTCTTATTACTTATTATATTTGCACCTCTTCTCCTTTACTAAATATCACTTCGAGTATAAATGTAACTTCATGTTTTTTGTGCTCCATTGTATTTTTATGTTCCTAATAAAAACTTCAACCCTTATAAAACAAATATGACTAAAGATACTGCAAACCTGATTTAAGTTGCGTCTAAAAACCTTAAAGTTGCAACTCCTGTTCTAAGCAAAACTAAGACAACACCTAACTGCATTTGCCAACCACTACCCCCTACCCCATCCCCCAATAAATGTTGTGTGCCCTTAGTTATTTAAATACTGATATGTGCAATGAACGACAACAATGAAGACAGAGACACATTCACCTTACAATGAAGCTTCCTAATACTGTCACTGGCCTTCCGCTTTCTCAATTTCCTAAAAATTCATGACTTCATGACTCATCCTTGATTTCTGGCTTGACTTTTCTGCCCGTAATTCTGACTTGATTCAAATTTTCTATATTTTCTTAATTCTTTTCTCTTGCCATGTTCTTTTTTCTATGATTTTGTCTTAGCGAATCTTGTAAAACTTGACTCATTTTATTCTTCAAATCTGAATAGTACATACACAAATTATTTATTCAATAATGGTCATTACACCAATTAATAATTATTAATCAATTTAAATACTAAGAGTTAACGAAAAAATATCAATTATAATCATTAATTATTTTCATAGCTCCTCCGATACACACCATTTGGGATTTTCTGTTTAAAAGAGGAAAAATTAACAGTTTATATTGAACAGTAATAACTAAATTATCAGCTAAGAAGCCCAAGGGAACACTAAGGAAAAACTGTACTAGTGAGTTATTTAAAGGCTATAATAATTAGGCTTAAATGAAATATAAGTGATAGGTATTAACTGAGGTATTTATAATGCATTACATTTTGTCACTTTCAATGAACATCATTCTATATTATATAAGCTAGTTTCCCCTCATTTTAATTCATACTGAATTTTATAACTTACGACAAGTATGAGTCCAGATCACTGGAACCCTTTAATATTAATTATATCTATGAAAAAATTATGATACAAGGTATTGAATGTAAGTGTTGTGGAAGGTTAAACAAAAAAAAAGTACACATACCAATACTTAGAATTTTAAAATTGTCTCTCTCAAAAATAATCTTAAGGACAACACGGTACCTTCCGTCTGTTACTACTGTGACGAAAACCACCAACCTTTGTATGACTCATCTTAAGTGATTTTAACTTGTATAAATCATACGACAAGAATCAAGAATCGATGTTATGGATTACCTAATAAGATTGATTCAGTATTCAGTATTCTCAACTCCTCAGTAGTACCTACGTGGGCTGTATGATCTTGACCGGGAGTGTCGAGAGCGACGCCGATTATATTGGGGTGATGGTGAGCGACGATGGCTTCGGTAGTCATCCCGACCTCCTCGGCGACGATTACTCCGTTTTTCGCTGCAAAGGCAATTTAATCAATGTTAAAACATTCTACATTTATTTTGAAGCTTGAAAATTGTAAATTATTTTGTATGAGTTCAAATATGTATATTTAAGAATAATATTATTTGTTTACGTTGGTTTTCCCATGTAGATTCCAGGAGTTGGTGTATGGGCTCTTCGAGTGATGGAGAAATCAACTCGAATTCGACGGCCATCAATTTCAATTCCATTGCAAGCCTCCTTAGCCGCTTTCGAATCCTCCTCGGAATCAAAGTAAATAAAAGCAAACCCACGAGAGCGCCCCGTCTATTCACAATAGGAAAAATAGATTCACATTATAATTTCATACATTAAAACCGAGATATAAACTACTTACAAAATTTTTTAAAGTTGATGCAATACATAGGAATATGTATTTTGAGGAAAATATTTTGAAGTAACCTGAGCATCCACGACAACATTGCACTCTTCAATGGGTCCATATCTGGAGAAAACCTCCCTCAAGTCCCTTTCAGTAGTTCTCAAGCTCAGCCCAAAAACTCCCAAACACTTATTTGGCTCGGGATTGTCCTGATCAAAAAAATTTCAAAAAATTTAATTTGCAGGCCTTAACACTAACTTGTAAATTACGACTCATGCTGTCAATTTGTAATTTGTTATATCACTGAAATACTGTGTTACCCTATTTCCTTGGTGTCTCCGCCTTGACGACATTGGGCTCCTAGAGCGGCTTCGCCCTCCTCGACCATAACCACGATCCCGAGATCCAGATCGGGACCTGGAGTAATGTTTTCGACCACCCCCACCCCCTCCCCCTCCACCACCATACCGTCGGCCTGGTGACCTTGATTTTGACCTGCTGAAGCTCCGGCGATGTCTCGAGCCGGATCGCGACCTTCGCCTATGACTGGGCCGGGCTGGACTTCCACTTCGACTTCTTCTCGGTGAGATGCTTGAATTTTTCATCATAGCTCGATTTAATTCTTCGTATGCCTACAGAAATAAAATAAATAAAAATAAAATACAGTTCATATTATTACCAATCATATCAAACAGTTTATCACTTGACAGAAGTAAAATCCGTCCATGCAATGCAGGTGGCAGAATCTTGGATCCTCACTTTTTCGCTACAAGTAAGGACGAGTCACCTTCTACTATTTTCGTTAGACAGCTACTTAACAAACCAAAAACTACTGACCAAGACATTAAATATTTTCTTGCGTAAAAAAATTTATAAAGCTTGAAGTTGTAAATAGGACTATGCCTAACCCTGTCAACAATTTAAAAATAGCAACCAAACGCAAACGAAGTTGCTAAATAAGTCAATAAACTGCAAACTCCAAGTGCCAGTATTTCTTATAGTGTGTAGTAGAATTGTGGCGAATACATACGAGACGATTCCTATTTATCAGTGTATTTATTAGTACGCTACTAATGACAAACAACAAACTTTACCTGTTACCAAAATCTCAAAAAAAAAATTGCAATTTAAAATCCCCTTAGGACACTCAACGAAAATGATAGTAACAAGTTTTGAATATTCAGCTATTATTTAAGTAGTCAAATAAATAACAAGATCTTGTAAGTCATAAGTTGCAATCTAACTACTTAACTAGCAAGTTTATCATATATTACCACATGCAAAATTATACAACATATAAATCAGAAATCAATTAAGACCCCAAACATCTAATAAAATAACTACTCACAATATAGCGTGTGTAATTTATATAAAACTCAAAAGACAGAAAAGAAAAAAATATGATGCCTTCAAAATTTTCATTACAAACTACAACTTACTGTTGAATTTCGTTTTCGTTGTAATGAAAGCTGTTCAGCAACATGGGTACGCTGTACTACTTGTTAGTGGCAATTAATTGTTAATAATGTACTATACTATATTGTAAGTGGCATCAACAAAAATAAAACACAAAATAAAACTTACTCGTCTCTCAGCCATGCAGATTAGTAAAAAAAGACACAATGATAAACTCAAGTTTGATCCAAGGAAGTCAAATTACTTACTTATTGATTTAACACTCTATTAGTTTATTTATCGTAGTAAAATCAATATATTTAATATTGCGTAGAAGATGGTGGAGAGTGGGATGGAAATTTGGGAATCAAGTATAAACTACAAAGGTTATTCAGAATATCAGCAGGAGATTTGTGATATTATTTATTGGATTGATGTTGCGGTAGTTTGTAATTTCTTTCTCTGTCTGGTAGTTAAGCCAGCGAAAGAATGCTGAGCTGACGTTGAGATTTGTTGAGTCAGAGGCACTGCTATGCTACCGCCACCGTTGTACGAAAACAAAATTTGTTAAACCATTCCTTCAGAGTCTTCAGAATAAAATTAGTGTGTAGTACTTTTAGTACTATATGCAAAATTTTATATAGAAATGTATAGAATTATATCGAAAAAAAAAAATAATACGAATGCTACCGCTATGTTAGCGTCAAAAAAAGCTGTCTGCCTCCACACTGCTCACTGCCACTGCTGCAGTCTGGATTTGGGATATAGCTTAACCCTCTCAATAAAATTTACTTGCGTGCTTCAATTCCATTACGTTTCGTCACTAGCGACTTTAGCCAGTGCTGTGTACTATTTCATGCATCAGTAAAGAATAAATTCAGCTAACATACCATATTTAAACCATTGTGTGAGATACGGTAGAGAAAGTGTTAAAATACGTTGGGTTAAGTGGCAGTTTTCCCTACTCATTTCCATCCACAGATGACATGACTATCTTTGTAGCAAAGCAGAAAATAGTTTTTGAGACCGAGGAATTTTCTCGGTTGTACATTTCATTATTCATTGCATTTTGCATTGGTTATTTCCATTGCAGTTAATTTCATAATTATTATTGTAGTACGAATAATAAAATTATAAAACTTTTAAACATTATGGCATGAAATAGTATTTAAAGCTATAGGTAAATAATAAAATTTTCAAATAATTGGCAGTTCTAGAATGGCAAACACATTGATGTGAAAAATATTTTAAAAAATATTAAGTAATTATAAAAAATATTAAGGATATATTTGGATACAGAAAATCATCACCAATCCATGTTTTTATTCCATTGTAAATTATACATAATTTATAGTAGATACTAGGTACGTCTACTTATTGTGATTTAATTGTGAAAATAATTTATTTAAATTCATATTTCATATAGCTGTGAGTGCTACAGTGCTAGATATATTTTCAAGGTTGAACACAAAAGCAGATATTGAGCATTTCTGTTATTTAGCGTACATGGTTTTTATTAACACCAATAATAATTGTTTATTAATTTATTCTTGCTATTTTAGAGGCTCTGTGAATTGCTCGTCTAACTTTTTAGTAAGTGGAATAGTATGCATTCTTATACAATCACATACTTGAAGCAATTGTACTCGGAATAGAATAAACAATAACCCATTATTTACTAATACTTATGGTGCTATTAAATTATTGAACGAATCATTCATCTAAATAAACACACTAGTGGGACTAACTATATATCGTCTTAACGCTGAACTACCAACTACCTGTAAAAAACGTATAAGCTATATAAGTGGAAAATCGAAAATCTAACATAATTTGAACTTGACATCATTACACAGCACACAGGTAGGAAATTGTACTTTTAAAATTAAAACTTAAAGGGATGAAATGCTGGTAAGAGGGAGTTGGTACTTGATACCTACATAATGTAGACAGTATAATGTTATGTATTTAGTCCAAACTAGCCGCATTCATTTCCTGTTTGGCTCTCTCCACGGAGTCCTGCTGTATTTTCTCGAGCTTTTCAAAAGTGTAAGATTTTAACGGGAGTAATTTGGGTTTGCATAAAACAAAATGTAGAGAGTCTTCACAGTGTAGAAAGCCCTTCTTGGGAATGATCTCTCTTATTGCTCCTCCTGGTACGGCCTCCAATGCGGATTTATCTGACGTTGACGATTTGGTTCTGCCTGACTTGGATAACCGTGCACCTCCAGTAGCACTGAATCTTGGTGCAGAAGAAGACGACATGTTCTGCTATTCTATGCTATGCTTCGTTTATCAGTTGGTCTCTGGTTCTGGTTGTTATAAAAATATGAAGTCACTGACTAATTTTAACTAGTAGCAGATGACTGTAATTTTAGAAACCGAAATAGATTACTCTATGTACATAGCTGAGCTGGAAATCCTATTTTAGTCACTTAAAAGTTGATTAACCTGAAATATTATTAAAGATTAAATTCTATAACTTTTCTTGCAGACATTTTACTGATTGTCATTTACATAGTAAAATATATTTTGTTTGGAGAGAAAGTCAAATATTCTATTTTCAACTTCAACTACTATTATATAAGCTAGCCTTGCTACTTAGACACAGTAAGAACGATACTCATAATTCACAAAATTACAACTTACAAATTTTTTTATCCACAAATGAAGCTTACCTTTTGAGATATACTTAAAAGTACTATACAGGTACTATACTTACCGTTAAGGTTGAAATATATTTGTTGCCTGAATCAACAGTAATTAATATTTTATTTTATTTTTTATTTTCAAGCTATGATTTATAGTCAGTAGGAAAGTAATAAATCTTCGTAATTCGGAACCTCGGAACGTAATCAATACTTGACTTCTGTTTGGCACCTGTCACTTGGTTACATACAGGTACACACAGAAGGCAAAAGGCAGCACATTCACAGTCTATACGTTGGTTAGGCATGTTTACGGGTTTATATACATACGTAGGTATGTACTTATGTGCCTAGCTAGATAGGAAATACACATTCGATTTCTATAGCTTTGTTCGCGTTTAAACGCGTTTATATATCCTTTTCCTTATATGATTAGATTCTTAGTTAGATAATGAACCTGGTATAAAAATAAATACGTTACGCGTATTAGTAATTATAATAATAGAGTATACTATTATAAATTCAGTCCGCCTGGTCCGCACTTGTGTGTGCTTATATGGCCAGCTCTATGTACCTATACATAGCTATTTTTATATATTTTTTTTTTAAAATAATCATTCATAAAATTGCCTTGGATTTTTTTAACAGTATCGAATATTTCTAAAGTCTAGAATAATTTCATAAAATACAAAAAGCAAACTTTATCTACTGATTTATTTAAATAATTTTATTATTATTATTGTGCTGGCCAAAACAGCAACTTCCTATTTTTTCCTATGATCATTATTAACACGCAAAAAAATGAGCAAAATGTTTCTTACAAAAATCTTCGATGTAAGTGATGCAGACAATTAAAATTTAAATAGTTATATGCATATAAGTTTTGTAAATAATAATATCTCTGTTGTAAATAAAGCAAGAGCAAGAGCCTTGAGAGATTAATGGAATCATGGTTAAGAATATTTCTGAAAAACTTGAAAATACTTTATACCGATGACTACAAGGGTGCATATAAGAAGTTAAAGGAGGACCCCATAAGAAATACAAAGGAGTTATATGAAATGGAACACAAACTTGACGACAATGATAATCCCAACGAAGATGTTGTTGACTCACTAAACGATATAATTCTAGAACCAAATAAATTATTCAAGTTCAAACGTCACGTGTTGCCTTGGGAACAGCGCTACACTTGGGACTGTGGGCTAGCGTGCGTGGCCATGTGCCTCCCCTTAGAAGATCGCCTCGAACTGTACAAAAACATCAAATTTTATCAAAAATATTTTGACTTCAATAACAGTACATGGACTATTGACCTTTGCTACGTACTCTTCCACTTTAAAGTATCCTTCCGCTTTGTGACAAGTTACCCTGGAGTTGACCCTGCCTTAAGACAGTATGCTTTCTACCGCTCTACCATTGATAAAGATAAGGACAGAGTCTCCCAACGATTTGCGAACGCTCAAACCCATGGAATTCAAGTTTCTGTGAGAAGAATATTTTTAGAAGAAATCTTAGCTCATGTATTTACACATGGTCCAGCCATTGTTCTCGTAAATGCTAATTTACTCAGCTGCGTAGACTGTGACAGTTGCTCCAGGAGAATCCCCTCAATGATCTCATGTTGCTTTCGTAGATGCTTTCAAGGGCATTATGTTCTCGTAGTTGGATTTGACCTACAAAATGGATGGATATTTTATAATAATCCTACGTATGGTGACCGAACCTGTAAAATGTCTACGGATGATTTTGATACTTCAAGAGTATTTCCTGGAACGGATTGGGACGCCATTCTAGTCACAAGTCGTCAGTCTGGACCATTAATTAAAACGGGAGAAAGTTTATACTGTAGTTTTTAAGATAACTTTATACTTTCTTTGTATATAGAGATGGTACCTATAAGCATTACCCTACTACTGACATTAATTGCGAATAAATTTTTATAACATTACAATTTAAAGTGTAAAAGTTAAAGCAATATTTACAAACAATTATTATGAGTCATCTAACTGCCAACATTGCCAACGATGGATTATGTACCTTCATTCTGCATTTTTGCCTTCTTCATCAGGCCACAATAACAACAGACACACACCGTGTATCGTCTGTGAAGAAAGAAAATGCTCAATTTCCAAATTTTAGTGAAATTAAAGGTGAGCATGAAGCTCGTTTTGATTTCAGCCAACATTGGAATGTCAAAAAGCATTCATTGAGATAGATGTGTAAAATGCTAATTGCAAGTTTTAAAAAAGTGCAAAATGTTCGATTTACATATTTTTAAAAAGTACAAAATGTTCTATTTACATACTTTTAAAAAGTGTAAAATGTTCTATTTACATACTTTTAAAAAGTGCAAAATGTTCGATTTACCTACTTTTTTTTAAATGACAAAATATTCTTTTTACTTGCTTTTCGGAACGTGTGATACTCACACTGTGATTTTATTTCTTTTGCATACAGTGCATTTTGTCTTTAGTTAAAAATGGATAAGGGTCATTTTGAATTTTCACAGATGATATAATATGTATGGTATGTGACTAACAATAAGATGTAATAACGTAGATAAATAAAACTAAGGTACTCTCTAATTTCATTTTTGATTTGTATACTGTACTCCGCATTGTTGTTTTATTGCAATGAAAATGAAACAAAATTATGTAAAATATGTAAATTAACATGAAGGAAAACAACGCTGTACCGAATTAGCATGATTCAAATTTCAGAACTTTCCTTTATTTGTATTTTTTCAAGCAACTGTATATCATCACTTCATTACTTTATTAGACCCTCTAAATTAGTCCTGGACCAGGACATAAAAGATCTGTAACTTTTACTCTAAATTGTTTACGTAAATCATGCAGCATTATGCAGAAATGCCCGCTTTATGAATGCGTATGCTGATTTACTGCATTAATTACTTAACATATAGCACTATTGGTATTAAAATTCTCAGTCAATCGCTGGAAGGTCAGTCCCCGCTGGAGATCTAATGTCAATACTATACTGCAGCTCTTGCTCCTCACCATTGTCTCCATTGTCAAATATAACAATGTACTCTCCAGCTTTCTCACATGTTATAGAGCCTTCAATAAGTTTCAAATGAGATCCTGTCTTTCTCCTCTCAGTGTGAACTTCACTATCAAGCTTGATACAAAAGTGAATCTCCATTTTATTCGTCTTAAAAGCCCACGTCATCCTGCTTTTTGCCTCCTCCACTTGAAATACGAGTTCTATTTTAGCTTGTGCTGGAATAGCCATGGTCAAAAGTCCGGTTTCAGAGTCTTGAGAATCATTCCTACTACAGCCTGTCCCTAGCATTAATTCGGCTGTAGTATTTGTGCCCCCATAAGCTGGAGGGAGAACATTCTCCGGAATTGTTTCTCGAAGAACAGGGATCCATTTGGATGGCTGATTGAAGACGAATATCTTATCTTTCGTAGCAGGTGACAAAAATGGCTTTATGATGGTCATTGCCACCGAAAAAAAAGAACTCGCTATATATTATAAGCAAAGTAATAATAAGCTCGCTATATGTCATAAGGCTGAACAAATGCATATATATACTATTTAAAATAATTGCACAAATTTTAAATATTAATTGATTAAAGTCCACCTATACCCAGGGGTACGGTGAAGATTGAAGATTACGAACCATTGATGATGTACAACTTTTTTAGCGTTTCTGGTTGGTTACACTCCATGGATCGGACTATCGCTGATATCATGTCAACCACTATTTAAATGCAAGTACAATGATGATTAAGATTACATTATTTCACATAGCACTTATGAAAGAATGAAAAGAATAAAACCTAAATAGTAATCAAAATAATTGTTACTGTATTACCAGCTTTGGAATAGAGACATTTGTATGCAAACCCATTCATGTCTGCTATAGCCACATACTGCGTTACTGGGGATCCATCCTCACGCGTCAATCCCTTCGTTTTGACAACAGCACTTTCACATATTGAGTCGCAGTATTTCACGTACATATCCTGTTGTCCATTTTGAACAATTTTGAGAAAGCTAGCTCTGCCGAAGCGGTTTATCGCAACTATATAAATTCCATTTTTTCTAATTATAAAATAGTTCATGTGGAAGGGAAAGAACTTAACACTACTGCGTGTTTGTAAAATTGTGGGTATACGGACATTTTTCACACGATAATATCCCCCACCATATACCAGGAAAAACATTTTTCTCCTAACCCCGAACATCACGCTAAATCATAATTAGGAATCCAAATCAACATTACTGCAAAAGCCGTAGTATGCGCATTAATACTTAAAAAATAATTAATTTTGTTTCAAAAGTAGTATCTACCGGGAGAGTTATCATAATCGTGTCCAATAATGCTTAATGCCATTAATTCTTTTATTTCTGGAGGAGGAATCCATGAGGAAATGTTGTCAATATCATTTTCTATTCGCCATTTTAAAGACTGTATAAAGCAAAAACAAAATAATTAAACTCTGTAGGTCTTTCGTTAGCAATATCTGTTAATACATGCCGTTTTATAATTCTGACTAAATAAAGCATCAAAAATAAACTGTCGATCCTGGCCTATCAAATGACAACAATAATAATTTCGAAGATAAAAATTCAAACGAAATTTACAAAATATAACAAACTTGAGGGGTGAAACAAATATGGAACATTCGAAAAAATGGCTTAAATAATGAATTTGTAAAATAACAAACCTTCCGCAGCATTTCTTCAGATTTGTTTAAATTGTGATTGCGGGCCCGGATCCATCGAATTAAATACAAATCGCTAGATCGCTCCTCATTCAACTCTCCTTTTGTGAAGCGCTTCCGAAACTTATGAGTATCATTATTTATATAATCGTGTTAAAATGAAAATATTAAATAAAAATGAACGACAAATAAATGCTACAAAATATTAGTAGAAAAAACGAACGAGTTTACTTCAGATAAAAATATACGCGTACCTCAGTGAGCAACCCTGCTTCCATTGAATTTATGGCAGCCATAATTAAAATATTATATTTATAATTTAATATGTACCTATTTTAAATGCAGATACTATTTATATATTCAAGCAAATTTTCTGAATTGCAAATACGTAAATTCACCAACGACAAGTCCTGCTGGAAACTGTGAATACAATAAGATGGAAAATAAAAAAGAGAATGAAGCAATATTTTCAAGTTGTTATAAGAGATCAAGAAAATCGAGATCCTTCCTTTTCCAAACTTTTCATTACGTATACATTCCTACTACCTAATAATATTTGCAGCATTAAATTTTATCTGCCAAACCCTGCGGTAAAATATAAAACTTCAAAGGGCCAGTATAGCATATGACTTTGGAAATATTGAATGAGCTAAGAAGTAATAATTATTAGTAGCTCATTTTAATGCTTCCACCTAACTAGGGGTCGTCCATACATGATGTCACCGAAATATTCCCATTTTTAAGACCCTATAAGTTCCTGTCATCAGCTTAACCATTGCGTAACTTTCCATAATATTTTTTCAATTTTTTTAATAAACTACAGATTACGATTACACAGATTGTGATTTTTTTACTTTTATTCCAGAGCATCATAATTTTTTTAAATACATTTTTTACTATATAGTTTAAATGCACTGAATGCGTCAATCGCTGGGACTTTAATGTTGAACTAATGTACATCTCACTGGAGCTTTGGATGACATCACATAGGTAAGTTTAAATATAATCTTAATCAAATGTCATCTGTTTAACCCCTGCTGGAGCTCTGATGTCTATTCGATACTTGAGTTTTTGTGACCCGCCATCCTCGTTCTTACTGTTCCCGTTATCAAACGTAAAGATGTATCATTATTTATAAAATCATGTTAAAATTAAAATTAGTATAAATCAAAACAAAGATCCATGAATACATTGAAATACAATGAAAAAATCCTGAAATTTGAAGACTAATACTACAAAATATTACAAACGAGTTTACTTTCAGATAAAAATATGTGCCTACCTCAGTCAGCAACCCTGCTTCTATTGAATTTATGGCAGCCATAATAAAGCAGTGTTTTATAATTTGTAATTTAAAGTATTTTGAATACAGATACTATTTATATGTTCAAGAAAATTTTCTGAATTACGGATATGCAAATGCATCAACTACTTACAAGTCTTATTGGAAATTGTGAATACATTCAGATGGAATCAAATAACGTGAAAGAAGCAATATTCAAGTTTGTAAGAAAATTCCTTGTTAAGTATGTACAGGGTGGCTCACAAGTTATCATACAAAGCATTTGTCACGTGAAATCCACAATTTTTATTCAAATCTCACAAAACTTAGTACACAGATGGTAAAACCGATTAGCTATAGCTATATTATTTTTTATGTTCAAAATAATCTTCTTTGGCGCGAACACAGGCCTTAAGTCTTCCTCGAAAACCCATGATCGCGGCACGCAGCTCCTCCTGGGGAAAGTTGGCCCACGCTGTGATCAAGGAATGTTTTAGAGACTCCAAATTTTCGTGACAGGTAGTGTTGACCATTTTATATTTTTTGAATGCCCGTATTTTCAGGTCTATTTTGATGGTGCGTTGCATTGTTGCACGTGAAACCCCAATGTCTAGAGCAAGCCGGTTTCCAGAACGGGCGGGATTTTTTCGCATTCTGCCCCTTACGGCACGTAGGAAATTTTTTGTCCTCCTTGACCTGGGTCGTCCTGACCCTTGACGGTATTTTACATTTAGTGTATCATGGTAACGCCTAACAGTACGATACACAAAATCCCGACGCACGGTTTCTGCTTTTAGAGCTTTAAATATCTCGACACAGCTTTTTCCTTGCCTATGCATGGCAATGATTGCCGAACGATGTTGTATGATAGCCTCCATATCAAAAACTAACAGACATGCAGCATTGGCAATTTTTTCCTTAAATTTAGACAGTTTTCGCTTATCATGCCAAAATATTTAAGGAATGCGATAAAAATTGGAATTTTTGTAGACATTCCAAATTTGTATGAGAACTTATGAGCCACCCTGTATATTCGTAATTTTTTATTACACCTAGAAAATTATGCATAATATGCATTTGCAGCATTAGATTTTATTTGCTACAAACAATCTTTGGCTTTACCATTTTGCCGCTCAACCAGGCCGCAAAAAATACGCTTTCTTTTGATGGCACATTTTTATTATTTCTTTCTTTTATTTATTTATTTGCTGTTTTCGTTATGCTTTTAGCAATTTTTCAAGTATTTTACTGAACACCAAAAGAAGCAATGATGCAATATAAATAAGATGAAAAATGAAAAAGTAATAAATAAAATAATACTGAGAACGAAGCAATATTTTCAAGTTTGTAAGAGGTCGAGAAAATCGAGATCCTTCCTTTTTCCCAACTTTTCATTACATACATACAGAATTATGCGCATGTACCTATACTACCTATTGATATTTTCAGCTTTAAATTTTTTTTTTATTTTACCCTATGGTAAAATCTAAAACTTCAAAGGGCCAATAGCACATAATATGACTTTGGAAATATTAAATGAATTAAGACGTAATTAGTAGCTTATGTCATAGCCGACTGTTAATATAAAGGCCTACCGTACAGTCGGCTATGTTTATTCTAATGTTTACATCTAACTAGGGATCGTCCATAAATGACGTTACCAAAATATTTCAATTTTTAAGACCCTATAAGACCCTGCCCTGTCATCAGCTTCCCCATTTGGTAAATGGCGATCTTTAACACGGGATTTGAATTAGAAACCTCACAACAGGACAAACAATCATTGGCTTTACCATTTAACCGCTCAACCAGACCACACAAAAAATACGCCTTCTTTTGATGGCACATTTTCATTATTTATTTTCTTTTATTTATTTATTTGCTGTTTTCGTTATGCTTTTAGCAATTTTTCAATTTACACTAAAGACTACCCAAAGAAACAATGATGCAATATTTAATCAACATAATAATATTATAGTACTTCATACATACATATTACAATTCTCAGTCAATCACTGGAAGTTCAGTCCCCGCTGGAGATCTAATGTCAATACTATACTGCAGCTCTTGCTCCTCACCATTGTTTCCATTGTCAAATGTGAAAATGTACTCTCCAGTTTTCTCACATGTTATAGAGCCCTCAACAAGTTTCAAATGAGATGCTGTCTTCTTATTGTCAATGTGAACTTCACTATCATGCTTGATGCCGAAGTGAATCTCCATTTTATTCGTCTTAAAAGCCCAGGTAATCTTGCTTTTTGCCTCTTCCACTTGAAATACGAGCTCTATTTTATCTCGTGATGGAATAGCGATGGTCAAAGGCCCGGTTTCAGAGTCTTGAGAATCGCTCCCAATGCTACTTGCCTCTAGCACTAGTTCGGCTGCAGTATTTGTGCCCCCGTAAGCTGGAGGGAGAACATATTCTGGAATGGCTTCTCGAAGGACAGGGATCCATTTTGAAGGGTGATTGAAGACGAATACCTTAGCTCTCGTAACAGGGGAAGTAAATGGCTTGGCAAGGGACGTTATAATTGGGAAAAAAGAGCTCGCTACAAAGAATTTTATTTTAATACAGTTATAAATAAAAATCTATTTATTATTTATGTAACAATAGATGTGTTAATTAATTAAGTTCCACCTATACCTAATACCCAAGGGGTATTATAGTGGACGATGAATGAATATTACGAACCATTGATGACGTACATCTTTTTTAGCGTTTCCGGTTGATTACCCTCCAAGGATCGGATCATCGTCAAAAACATGTCAATCACTATTTTAAATTCAATGTAGGTACAACCAGGATTAAAATGACATATTTTGTATACTACCTACGTATATATCGTCTTTAAAGAACCAAAATGACCCATATCCAATTTAAGCTACAATCAAAATGGGCTATGTCATACAAACAAAATGAGACACATGCGCAAAATGTTAATTAAGAGTTTTTGAAAAGTGCCAAATGTTCTATTTGCATGTTTTTGAAAAGTGTAAAATGTTCTATTTACATGTTTTTGAAAAGTGTAAAATGTTCTATTTTTACATGTTTTTGAAAAGTGTAAATTGTTCTATTTAAATGCTTTCAAGACATGTTTCAATATTTTTGTAGATAGTGAATGTTGTTTTTAGCTACAAATGGATATGGGTAATTTTGGTTGTTCAGAGACGATATGTTGTATATCATGGAGAAGGCCACCAAGTGGTCTTGACAATAAGCGTTTTCGCGCATAAGCGTGAATCGACTCCATAGGCCGATGCATTGTTAATTTTATGTATGTTGCAAAGTAATAATTATTATAATGTATCTCTAATAAGCATTACCTGCTTTGGAAGTGAGACTTCTATATAAAAATCCTTTCATGTCACAAATAAGCACAAATTGCGTTACTGGAGACCCATCCTTGCGCTTCAATCCTTTCATTTTAGAAACTGCACTTTCATATAAGGAGTCGCAGAATTTCACGTACATATCTTGTTGTCCGCTTTGAGCAATGTTTTGAAAGTTTGCTTTCCCAAAGCGGTTTATTGCAACTATAAAAATTGCAATTTTTTTAGTTTTATATTTATACAATATGGGAATGCAGCAGGACTTTTTTAAATATTATTACTGAAGAAACTGCAGTGATAATACGTAAATAGTATTAGAGTAGTTTTGTAAAATTGGTATATGTACCGGGACAGTTGTCATAGTCCTGTCCAGCAATGCATAAGCATAATGCCGTTAATACTTTTATTTCCGGAGGAGGAATCCATGAAGAAATGTTGTCAATGTCATTTTCTATTCGCCATTTTAAAGACTAATATTAAGGAAAAACAAAATAATTAAACTCTGTAGGTCCTCCGTTTGCAATAGCTGTTAATCCATTTGCAGTTTTATAATTCTGACTAAATAAAGCATCAAACATAAACTGTCGATCCTGCGGTCTATAAAATGACAGTAATTTTATTGTAATTTTGAAAAACAAAATTTCAGACGAAATTTACAAAATGTAACAAACTGTTCATGTTAATTTTTGTTTCAGTTATTGTGGACAAAAATATGTAGGTTTCACAAATATGGGACACACTCAAACAAATAGTGTAAATAATGCATTTTTAAAATAATCAACAAACCTTCCGCAGCATTTCTTCAGCTTTGTTTAAATTGTGATTGCGGGCTCGGATCCATCGAACTAAATACAAATCGCTAGATCGCTCCTCATTCAACTCTCCTTTTGTGAAGCGCTTCCGAAACTTACGAGTAGCATTATTTATAAAATCGTATTAATATAAAAATAGTAATTAAAAATGAAGATCCATGAATACATTGAAATAAAATAAAAAAGCCTGGAATTGTAAGTAAAAAGACCTACTACATAATATTATGTACTACAAAATATTAGAAACGAGTTCACTTCAGATAAAAATATATACCTACCTCAGTCAGCAACCCTGCTTCCATTGAATTTATGGCAGCCATAATAAAGCAATGTTTTATAATTTGTAATTTAATGTATTTTAAACACTATTTAATATGCCCAGGAAATTTTCTGTATTACGGAAACGTAACTACAATCTCGACAAGTCCTGGAAACTGGGAATACAATGAGATGGAAAATAAAAGTGAGGACGCGAAGCAATATTTTCAAGTTTGTAAGAGGTCGAGAAAATCGAGATCCTTCTTTTTCCCAACTTTTCATTACTTACATACAGAATTATCCGCATGTGCCTACTACCTATTAATATTTGCAGCATCAAAATTTTTATTTTACGCTTTGGTAAAATCTAAAACTTCAAAGCATATAATATGTCTTTGAAAATATTTAATGAGTTAAGACGTAATTAGTAGCTACCGCAAAAATACACTTTCTTTTGATGTCTCATTTTCATTGTTTATTTCTTTTATTTATTAAGTGGCTGTTCTCGTTATGCTTTTAGCAATTTTTCAAGTTATACTCAACACGAAAAGAAGCAAAAATTCAATAATTAATTAACATAATTATATAGTACTTCATATTACAATTCTCACTAGTCAGTCAATCGCTGGAAGTTCAGTCCCGGCTGGAGATCTAATGTCAATACTATACTGCAGCTCTTGCTCTTCACCGCTGTCTCCATTTTCAAATATGACAATGTACTCTCCAGCTTTCTCACACGTTATAGAGCCCTCAATAAGTTTCAAATGAGATGCTGTCTTCCTACTGTCAATGAGAACTTCACTTTCATGCTTGATGCCGAAGTGAATCTCATTTTTATTTGTCTTAAAAGCCCACGTGATCCTGCTTTTTATCTTCTCCACTTCAAATACGAGCTCTATTTTATCTCGTGCTGGAATAGCGATGGTCAAAATTCCGGTTTCGGTTTCAGAGTCTTGAGAATCGCTCCCAATGCTACTTGCCTCTAGCACTAGTTCGGCTGCAGTATTTGTGCCCCCGTAAGCTGGAGGGAGAACATATTCTGGAATGGCTTCTCGAAGGACAGGGATCCATTTTGAAGGGTGATTGAAGACGAATACCTTAGCTCTCGTAACAGGGGAAGTAAATGGCTTGACGATGGACATTCCAATGGAGATAAAAGAACTCGCTACACACAATATTTTAATAAAGTTATAAATACAAATTTATTTATTATTACTACTTATTGTTAGATGTATTAATTAATTAAGGTCCACCTATACTTAACACCCAGAGGTGTATAGTGGACGATGAATGAATATTACGAACCATTGATGACGTACATCTTTTTTAGCGTTTCCGGTTGGTTACCCTCCAAGGATCGGGCCATCGCCAAAAGCATGTCAACCACTATTTTAATTCCATTATTGTAAGTACAAAAAGGGATAAAATTATATATTTTGTATAGTACCTACGTATATATTGTCTGTGAAGAACCAAGATGACCCATATCCAATTTAAGCTATAATCAAAATGAGCTATGTCATAAAAACAAAATAAGAAACATGCGTAAAATGCTTATTAAGAGTTGTTGAAAAGTGTAAAATGTTTTAATTACATGTTTTTGAGAATTGAAAAATGTTCTAATTACATGTTTTTGAAAAGTACAAAATGTTCTAATTGCATATTTTTGAAAAGTGTAAAATGTTCTAATTACATGTTTTTTCAAAGTGTAAAGTGTTCTAATTACATGTTTTTAAGAAGTGCAAAATGTACTATTTAAAATTTTAAATGCTTTCAAGACATATTTGAATATTTTTGTAGATAGTTGATTTTGCTTTTAGCTACAAATGGATATGAGTCATTTTGGTTCTTCACAGACGATATGTTGGATATCATGGAGAAGGACATCAACCCGTACTGGTCTTGACCATAAGCGTTTTCACGCATGAGCGTGAATCGACTCCCGGTGCATTGTTAATTTTATGTATGTTGCATCATAATAATAATGCATCTCTAATAAGCATTACCTGCTTTGGAAGTGAAACATCTGTATGAAAATCCTTTAAAGTCGCAAATAAACACAAATTGCGTCACTGGAGACCCATCCTTGCGCTTTAATCCTTTCATTTTGGAAACTGCACTTTCATATAAGGAGTCGCAGAATTTCACGTACATATCTTGTTGTCCGCTTTGAGCAATTTTTTGAAAGTTTGCTTTGCCGAAGCGGTTTATCGCAACTATAAAAATTGCATTTTTTGTTTTATATTAATACAATATACAAAAGTGAAAGAACTTAACACTGACTGTGTGTTAACGTTCACAAAATTTTAACAATAATTCTGTTTTTATTTATATGACTTCAAAATTGTCAGTCAAGAACACAAGACAGAAAAAAACAAAATAAAAACACTATTTAAATTCAAAATCAACATTATTACTACTGCAAAAGCTGCTGCAGCAATAATACGTAGATAGAATTTATAGTACAGTTTTGAAAAATTGATATATTATGTACCGGGACAGTTGTCATTATCCTGTCCAGCAATGCATAAGCATAATGCCATTAATTCTTTTATTTCCGAAGGAGGAATCCAGGAAGAAATGTTGTCAATATCATTTTCTATTCGCCATTTTAAAGACTATATATTAAAGAACAACAAAATAATTTAAACTCTGTAGATCCTTTGTTTGCAATATCTGTTAATCCGTTTGCAGTTTTGTAATTCTGGCTCTGACTAAATAAAGCATACAAAAATAAACGGTCGATCCCTGGTCTATACAATGACAACAATAAAGTAATTTCGAAAAACAAAAACGAAAATCATGTTATAAATTGTCCCTGAAATTTCTTTTTGTTTCAGTTGTTTCCGACTTAAGGTTTCACAAAAATATGAGACACAAACTTGGACAAGGGTTTAAATAATGAATTTGTAAATGAATAAACAAACCTTCCGTAGCATTTCTTCAGCTTTGTTCAAATTGTGATTGCGGGCCCGGATCCATCGAATTAAATACAAATCGCTAGATCGCTCCTCATTCAACTCTCCTTTTGTGAAGCGCTTCCGAAACTTATGAGTATTATTATTTATATAATCGTGTTAAAATGAAAATAGTAAATAAAAATGAACGACAAATAAATACTACAAAATATTAGTAGAAACGAACGAGTTTACTTCAGATAAAAATATACACGTACCTCAGTGAGCAACCCTGCTTCCATTGAATTTATGGCAGCCATAATTAAAATATTGTTAGGAGTACTGCGTATTTATAATTTAATATGTACCTATTTTAAATACAGATACTATTTATATATTCAAGCAAATTTTCTGAATTGCGAATACGTAAATTCACCCACGACAAGTCCTGCTGGAAACTGTGAATACAATAAGATGGAAAATAAAAAAGAGAATGAAGCAATATTTTCAAGTTGTTATAAGAGATCAAGAAAATCGAGATCCTTCTTTTTCCCAACTTTTCATTACGTACATTCCTACTACCTATTAATATTTGCAGCATTAAATTTTATGTGCCAAACCCTGCGGTAAAATCTAAAACTTCAAAGGGCCAATATAGCATATGACTTTGGAAATATTGAATGAGCTAAGAAGTAATTATTAGTAGCTCATTTTAATGCTTCCACCTAACTAGGGGTCGTCCATAAATGATGTACCCGAAATATTCCCATTCCCACGAGACCGCAAATGTACGCTTTTTTTATCGCAAATTTCATAATATTTTTCCAATTATACTAATTGGAGATTACGATTACACAGATTGTGATTTTTTTTTGCTTTTATTCCAGAGCATCATAATTTTTTTAAATACATTTTACTTTATAGTTTAAATGCACAGAATGCGTCAATCGATGGGACTTTAATGCTAAACTATAATGTACATCTCACTGAAGCTTTGGATGACATCACATAGGTAAGTTTAAATATAATCTTAATCAAATGTCAACTGCTTAGTCCCTTCTGGAGCTCTGATGTCTATTCGATACTTGAGTTTTTGTGACCCGCCATCCACGTTCTTACTGTTCCCGTTATCAAACGTAAAGATGTAGTCTCCGACAAATTCAAGTATAACAGAGTCCTCAATGATATTCAAGTGAGACTCGACTTTCTTAATATCAACGTAAACCTTATTGGCATCGTCAACTGACTGAATTTTAAAATCAATTTCGGATTTATTTGTTTTAAAAGCCCATGTGATCGTACTATTTGCCTTTTCCACTTCGAAGATCAACACAATTTTATCTCCTGCTGGGATCTCTACTGTAAGCAGGTCAGGATCAAAATCAGGTTCGTTAGCAAAATCACCGATACTTGGTACTACGTCCTTTTTGAATTCAGCTGCAGTGTTAGTACCACCCCAGGAAGGGGGAAGTACAGACAATGGAATATTTTGTTGCAAAATAGGTATCCATTTTGAAGGTTCATTGTAGATGAGCATTTTGTCCCGAGTTGCCGGGTGAAGAAAAGGCTTGGCAAGTGACATCAACATGGGGAATAGCAATCCAGCTATAATTACAATACGATAATTTTAAAATATTTGATGCTATCATATTATAATAAATTATGGCTTCAAAATAATTATACATTACTCACGTTAATATACATTGTAGTAGTAAATGCAGTATTATTATAATAATTGTAAAAACTAACCATTTATGATGTAAACTGCTTTAAGGAGTTCTGGATGATTAGCCTCCATTGAGCTGACAAGTTGTAGGATTAGATTAACAACTATATTACAGTATCACAGAATTAAAGTTATTAAAGCTGGGAGCGGTGCCCCCCTAAGGAGGGTATAGCGTCAATATTTTATAATGACATGCATGATAACGAACAATTATTATAACTTGGAAGTAGTTACCTGGTTTAGAAGCCAGACATTTGTAAGAAAATCCTTCCATGTTAACTATTAGAACAGATCTTGTCACTGGATCCCCATTTCGTTGCCTTAAAACTTTCCGATCTGCCTCCCCCCTTTCTATAAGGTACTCAACGTATCTTAAATAGAGACCTTGTTGTCCACTGTCGACCATTTTTCGAAAGTCCATTCTACCCGTGTGAATGACAGAAACTGCAACAAAGCAAGTCAAATATATCGTCTGTGAAGGACCAAAATGACCCATATCCATTTTTAGCTAAAAACAATATCATATATCTACAAAAATATTCAAATATGTCTTGAGAGCATTTAAATAGATCATTTTGCAATTTTCAAAAATATGTAAATACAATAGTTTACACTTTTTAAACATGGAATTAGAACATTTTGAACCTTTTCGAAAATATGGAATTACAACATTTTGCACCTTTTCAAAAACATGGAATTAGAAAATTCTGCACCTTTTCAAAAACATGGAATTAGAACATTTTACACCTTTTCAAGAACATGTTAATATGAAATTTTACTTTGTTGAAAAACATGAAAGTAGAACATTTTACACTTTTCAAAAACTCGTAATAATTAACATTTCACGCATGTTCCTCATTTTGTTTTTATGACATAGCTCATTTTGATTCCAGCTTAAATTGTATGTGGGTCATTTTGGTTCTTCACATACGATATGTTCAATACAAAAATATCCTGTCCCAATGAAGCCTTAAACAGACTAGACTGTATAATACAAAGTGTGAAATGATTCTAAAAAATGTAAAATTAGCATAAAATAAAGATTTTCTTTACAGTACTTGGAGAGTTGTCGTAGTCGTATCCAATATGGTCTGCAAACAGCTCAGCCTTAAATTCACTTGGTGGCTCCCATGTTGAAATACTATCCAGGTCGTTTTCCTTCCGCCATTTTAGCGTCTGAAAATATGTCAAGACTAATTAAATCTTCCAGTTTAATGTCAATACATTTGGCGAGGGATCACAATAATGTATATTTTACAATTAATTCCAGCACATTTTACAAGGTTCTATCTCAAGGCATAGAGCGGGCATATATCACAGCAGAAAATAAAAAAAAGTTTCAACTTCAGCGCCGTAATAATAGTGAAGCTGCTAATTTCTAATTGTAAGTTTAGAAATAACTTATTTGACAGTCACCTAACCTTTCTTAGCATTTCTTCCGCCTTGTCTAAATTGTAGTTTCTTGCTCGAATCCATCGAATTAGATATAAATGACTGGCTTGATCCTCATTCAGTTCTCCAGCCTTAAATCGTTTCTCAAACTAAATATAAAAACGAATATTATTTGTAATAGTATACAAAATGAATTTTAAACATATGGCGTAAGGCTGAAAGTATAGGGAATTGCAAATATTTAGTGTAATAATCCGAGTATAGACTAATTACCTCAAAAACTAAACCCATTTCGTGGGCAGTTAGGGAAGCCATATCATTTAAATAATTAATTAATCTTTTCGTCAAGTTGATGAAAGAATAAATATTGCACGACTGAACTATGGTGTACAAGTGTGGGCAGAGAGCGAACAAAAATGTGCTTGAACACTAAGGTGATATAATCTTTACTATTTACTGAACCTTCAATCAAAATAATGGCGTTACGATTTACATGCGTGTATTCACTTATGGGTTGATAGTTACAGCATGGCTTCATTTTATAATGCGTGGTTTATGGCATCTAAAAATGTTAAGGAATATTTACGTAGCCAGAATTCTTTTAAGAGATTTTGTTTCCATTATTTTTATGCACATACCTCTCTGGCCTTTATGTAAGAGTTCCACGAGTGAGAAACACACAATTAACAATTACGTCACTAACCACTAACACACATTTGAAATATTCGATTTTTCTTGAGCATCAAAGGCACGTCATTTCAAAACTGTTGCATATTCTAGTATATCGTAAAAAATCAAACTATGAAGGTAATCTCAGCTTGTTAACCCGATTATGCATCTGTTGTAATTTGTAATTCGTAATATATACATGCGACTGATAAATAGTAGTTAATTCACATGCAAAATAATGACATTCAAATTAATTTATGCATAAGCTTGTTAATTTCATGTACATAGATACCTGTAGTTATAAATGAATTAATGAATGCAAATAAAGTCGGTGGCTTATCACACAAAAAAAGATGCAAACAGTAACATCCTTCTTAAAAATGAAACAAAATGTTAATTTTGAATTGCGCAAAGTGTGTAGTTTATTGAGTAAACTTATTTTAGCATGTTCTGAAAAGTATTAAGTGTAAATATTGAATTTTACATAGAGGAAAAAAAGACGGCATTATAGGTAATCAAAATTTTAAATTCTCAATAGTAAATGAAATTCTTAGCAGGAGCAAGCGTTTCCGGAATGATCCTTGGCCTCCGAGCATCTCTCACAGGTGTTGGTGTTTTGGTCCCAGACGAGAGCAACGTCATCATAAGACGGACACTCCAAGCTGTGTTCTCGGTTCAACAATGTGTGGTTGTCGAAGCGTTCTCTGTAGGTGTACTGTCCAGTGCATTGTTGGTCATCAGTCTGAAGAAAGGCACAGGGTTCAATGCAGTTCTCATCTCCACGGTATCTGTCTTGAGTGGTGCCGTCAAGATTGAGGAAGAAGTCGCAGTTACCGCCGTGAATGGAGCCGTTATTCGCAGCCTCGTTCCAGAAGAGATCCGTGCCGCATTGTTGTTTCTCCCATTTGCTCGTTTCCTTGTTGCAGATGTAGTAGTCGCGGCAGTCGCCCTTCAACAAACAATCGTCAGGATTGCAGTCGTCCTCGCTACCTGCTGCCTGTGTTGTTTGGGCTGGTGGAGCATCCGTTGGTGCAGGACCTTCGCATCCGGCCACTTCTGGGTAGTCACATCTGGACGCAGCTTCATTAGGACCGGAGTTCTGGACGTAGTGGAGTGGTTTACCGTCATGACTTTCGGCACACACCATTTCGTAGGCTTCGGTTTGAGCGACGCAAGCAACGTAGTGAGTACATTTTGTGGGATGTGGGTAGTTTCCGTCTACCTTTCCGGAGCAATCGTAGTCGAATCCGGGAGTCCCTTTCGTGTACCACTTCTCAGGAGGAGACACGGCTGGAATATTTTCGGAAAGTTTGAATTACATGAATTTTATGCAGTAGAATAAAATTGGGTGTCAAAAATTAATAAAAAAATTGTCAATGTTGTTTCTGGTATAGCAGTAACTTACCGTTAGCAGTGGATGAGACCACCACCGAAGCCAAAGCAAAGAGGACCAAAAGTTTTGAACCCATTTTCGATCTTTGAATTAATTTTCAATTCAACAACGAATTTCTCTATTTAAGCTGAAGCTTGCTGTTAATTAGACAGAGACTGTATTGTGGATATAAGTTTGAAATGAATTCGACAGTGTTTATATACTCTCAAAAATTACCGTGGTCTCTTCATGAGGCATAGCTCTCGTCGGTAATCCGACAAGGGAATCCTTTTATCCTGTTAGAGCTCGATGTTTCAGCAAAGTACGAAATCAACTTATTTAAATGGGGATTTTGGGATTTAGAAAACTAAGTCCCTACGGAAGCAGAGGTATGCATTTTATGAATTGATTCTGCAGTAAACAACTTAATCAGTTCCTATTGAAGCGAATTGCAAATTTATTGCACACTTTTTCTTACTCACTACTATTTTAGCTCTCTAGTGTGTACTTCCGGTAATAACATGCTTTTGATAGGGCGGAGTACGAGATAAGTTTATCACATTGATGTGACTCCAAGTATATTGAACCGCAAATATTCAAAATATGCATGGATATGAATAAGCATTGAGCGCAAGCAACATATGATGCTGACATAAAAATCTTGGATTAATTTCTTGGACAACGAATGTTTTCCAATTTTGATGCTAAATTTTGAGGTGATTAATTATAATACCTAGCAAAACGTATTGCACAATTTTGATTTATTGTATTTATTAAAGCGTGTATGTAATGCTTAGTAATAAATCATAAAAAAACATTTCATGCTAAAATATTTACTGGGAGTCCCTGGAGGATTAATAACTGGACAATAATAGCAATGCTTTGATCATGAATCATGATAGCCTCTTAATTCTTGGGTTATCGTTATATTAGTATTATAGGTATGGAATATAATTTTTTACTATATGCATAAAAAGTCTTACATGGATCATAAAAAATATTTAAATCTTGTGTTCTCAAAATAATTCCGCTTATCTTATGGGGATTAACGTGATTTACTTGAAGTTGACACGTTTTAAAAATTCCAAGTGGTCATGGATGATGCTAACTAAGTACTGTATTTTATCCACTGAACCTTTGTGTATTGTAACAGAAAAAAAAATAAAGCACTCCAAGCTATTGGAATGGCTTGCGTTATAGATCCTATGGAAAAATTTTGTTTGGTCTAAATAATAACCCATAATATATTGCAGTTATTAAAGTGAAATCAAAAGTACATTATAGTTTGCGGGCATACCTTAAATTTTGTGACCATACGCCATACGCACGTATGTATATGTATTAGTTTTCTGAATTCTATGGAGAGATATATGTAACAATGGATAAGTGTGAAAAACAAAACCCGTAAGCTTAATGAAAAGCACCTGCCATAAATCAAATAAATTCAATCCACAAAACTAAATACTTGATCAACACATTTAAATATGACAATTTAACTTAGTACTTAGAATAAATACTATTTTCTATATGCATTGCACTACCATTCAAAATTGCGAATTCATTTTCGTTTAATGGTTTGCGTTATATAGTTGCTAGTTTATAATACCCGGACAGGTTGCTTTTATGAAACGTACTTATGCATTATTGGAGTTTAGTTTAGACTGGAATGGACTTGTAACATGTTGCATCTTCAATAGTGGATATACTATACCTTCGTATTTCTTATGAACGGTGAATGCAAGTTGATATATATTTATTAATAATGTCAGCAATTAGTCAAAATGTAGCAATTGGATTGAGTACAATGTATTTACGAAACAACTTAGGTCACAATTACTGTAACGTACATTTACTCATTAGATGACGCAAATACAAAGTTGAACATTGTGGAGCTTTAAAACTAATCCAAAATGACACTGATATCGGATGACATGTTGTTGTTTACTAGATTTTTTACAATTATCATAATAGCAGAACAATTACATATTAAGGAGCTGAAGTTCAAAAGCACACGTCACTAAAATTCTAGCATATCAGCAAAACGGATAAGCTGGATTAAATCTAACCTCATGAATGATTCGCATTAACAGCATACATACTTTTAACTAACGTCCGCTTCAGTTTCCAGTCTAACAGCGGAAATACAAATACTGCAAGCAATACCGTAATGATTGCTTTGGTCTGATTATTTACAGTGTCCAAATGGCTACTGATTAATTAATCAATTAATTAATCAATTAATGATTATTTGCTTCTGTCCAATTTTGTGAAAGAGCTGAAAAATTCTTGATTCAAGTTTTGCAGAGTTAATGTTACTGTTTTTAAAATTGACATGGAGAACTCATGCTATCAAATAATGCCAGGCGAAAAATAAATATTTCGAAATTGGTCGCTACACACATACAGTAAAATCTAAAGGATTCTTTCCCGGAACTTAATTATTTCTAAATATTGTGGATTTGTAAAGGGTCGGCTACTCGTTAAAATTGCATAATATATATGGAAAGTAGCAAATGACCTATCTGCCGTTCTGCCAAAAGGTTGTCCGATTGAATCCTATAATAAAATTTATTATAGGATTACCCTTGATATTGAATTTTGAAATGCAAAAACAACGCATTCATATGTTGATTTTGCGATTTAAAACTGCACCTGTGACGTTAATACAACAAGAATAAAAAAAATCTAGTAAACAACTTTATCAGTTTATTTTTCGCGGAACTGAAATTGCAGTCATCAATTTGAATAATCGGGCAACTACCTACCTACTACCTATTGAAACCTTTGTGTACATTATTTACTACTACCGACGGAATTTCTACTCGGACAAACTGACTCTATAGTTAAAAATATATGTACCATTAGTTATTTAATTCGCATCGTAAACTAGTGTAATTTCAGATTTAGTTAAACCTAACTTGTTGAACCCCTTAAGATATTCAACTAGCTTCAACGACTAAAATTTTGAACAAAAAAAAACAAATTCATCCAATTTTGATCTTTTGCCATCGCCGTTTAACATAAAAAAACATGTTGTTTCGTAATATTTATATTATTGTTGCAGAGTCAATTTTCACAGTTATTCCAAACAATATATGCTACGTTTTGATTTATTGCAGGCATTAATTTAGTTAATCAACATCAGCTGCTCCATTCAATTTCAATCAGTAATAAAAGTTAAGGGATTAGGCCATTTTAAGCCTGTATTATCTCAAACTACTTGAGTTATAATTACCCAATTAAGCGTATTTTTTTCATTACAACGTGCAGATACAGTCCTATATAGCATTTTTGAATGACAGATGACGAGGTTTATACTGTAAGTATAGCGGTTGCTGGCCTACTGTACTGCACTGCGGGGATTCGTATATTTTAAGATATGAATACTAAGAGAGTAAACTGTACCAGAGAGAAATAATTTTGTAATAATTTTGAAATAATTTTAAAAGTTTTTATTACAGAGAAATTTTGAATGAGTGATAGAATACAAGTAATTGCAGAGAAAGTCAGGAGAGACTTTGATTTAAGTTGAGATGGTTCCACTTTTTAAAATCAAATATTTTTACTTGAGACTATCCGTTTTGCTGATATGCTGGAATTATAGTGACGTATGGATTTGATCTTTAAATGTGTATATGTAATGATTGCTATTATGAAAATTGTAAAAAATCTAGTAAACAACAACATGTCATCCGATATCAGTGTCATTTTGGATTAGCTTTAAACTTTCCTAATGCTCAACTTTATATTTGCGTCATCTAATGAGTAAATGTACGTACAGTGATTGTGACCTAAGTTTTTGCTTAAATATATATTGCATTCATTCCAAACATTTTTATTGTGTTCAATTGCTACATTTTGATTAATTGCTGATGCTGACGTTATTAGTCAAAAGTATCAACCTGCGTTCACCGTTCATAAGAAATACAAAGATATTCGCTGGTTAAGATTCAACGTGGTACAAGTCCAATTCAAACTAAACAGTAATAATGCATAAGTACGTTTCTTATGAAAGCAACCTGCAATACGTGTATGCAAATGAATAGTGTTGGGGCACTGTGATTGCATTGCATAAACGTGGATGTTGGATATCGTCTGTGAAGAACCAAAATGACCCATATCCATTTGTAGCTAAAAACAATATCCACTATCTACACAAATATTCAAATATGTCTTGAGAGCATTTAAATAGAACATTTTGCACTTTTCAAAAATATGTAAATAGAACAATTTACACTTTTTAAAAGCATGTAAATGGAACGTTTTGCACTTTTCAAAAACATGGAATTAGAACATTTTACGCTTTTCAAAAACTCGTAATAATTAACATTTTACGCATGTTTCGCATTTTGTTTTCATTACATAGCTCATTTTGATTGTAGCTTAAATTGGATATGGGTCATTTTGGTTCTTCACTGACGATATATACCTAAATCTTGAAATTATTTAACCTAGAGATATTTTAATTTATTTTTGTAACGATGTGTACCGCGGTGCAAACCTGGAAAGTATCACAAAACATATGTATACAATGTACAGGGAACCATGTAGGTGCATCAATGTGCTATGTTAGAAGTATGAATGTCCGGTATTAATTATTAATTAATTCTCAACTTTAAATGGTAGAAAAAATGATCTAGAAAATAGTATTTATTCTTGGCATCAAGTTCGATAGTCATATTCTTTAAAATAAAAAAATATGATTTATGGCAGGTACTCTTTGTTTGATTTAAAAAAGCTGTTTTGTTATTCGCACTGATCAATTTATCACAATAAATTATGCGATATTATTTTCACAGAACCATATATAACTTTGTGATTGCCCACGTAAGACTTTTCATACGTAATAAAAATAGTATATTCAAAACTAGTACGAACAATATAGCGATAATCCAAGATTTAAAAGACTACAATATGATTCATGATTTCAGCATTATTATTTTAATCCAGTAATTAATCCAGACCTCCCTGACTCCCAGTAAATATTTTAGCGAGCAATCTGATTTAATACTACGCATTACATACGATACAATGTGCTTTAATAATTACAATAATTGTGCAATACGTTTTAATAGATTTTGGTATTATAATTAACCACCTCAAAAGTTAGCATCAAAATTGGACAACATTTGCCCATTCAAAATTAATCCAAGATTCATATATCACCATCATATGTTGCTTGAGCTCAATGCTTATTCATATCCATACATATTTTGAATATTTGAGGTTCAACATACTTGGAGTCACATCAATTTGATAAACTAATCTCATATTCCGCACTCACAAAATGTTTTATTACAGGAAGTATATCATCAAGCTATAATAACTAAATAACAAAAAATATTCAACACCATTGCAATATGAACTGGCTAACTGGAATACTGCAGGATTGATTCATAAAATGTATACCTATGCTTACGTAAGTAGGGACTTAGTTTTCTAAATCCCAAAATCCCCATTTAAACAAGCTGTTTTCGTACTTTGCCGAAACATCGAGTTCTAACGGGATAAAAGGATTCCCTTGTCGGATTACCTACCTACGAGAGCTATGCCTCATGAAGAGACCACGGTAATTTTTGAGAGTATATAAATACTGTCGAATTCATTGCAAATTTATTTATACAATAAAGTATCTTTCTTATTAACAACAAGCTCCAGCTTCAATAGAGAAATTCGTTGTTGAATTGAAAATTAATTCAAAGATCGAAAATGGGTTCAAAACTGTTGGTCCTCTTTGCTTTGGCTTCGGTGGTGGTCTCATCCACTGCTAACGGTAAGTTACTGCTATACCAGAAACAACATTGACAATTTTTTTATTAATTTTTGACACCCAATTTTATTCTACTGCATAAAATTCATGTAATTCAAACTTTCCGAAAATATTCCAGCCGTGTCTCCTCCTGAGAAGTGGTACACGAAAGGGACTCCCGGATTCGACTACGATTGCTCCGGAAAGGTAGACGGAAACTACCCACATCCCACAAAATGTACTCACTACGTTGCGTGCGTCGCTCAAACCGAAGCCTACGAAATGGTATGTGCCGAAAGTCACGACGGGAAGCCACTCCACTACGTTCAAAACTCCGGTCCTAATGAAGCTGCGTCCAGATGTGACTACCCAGAAGTGGCCGGATGCGAAGGTCCTGCACCAACAGATGCTCCACCAGCCCAAACAACACAGGCAGCTGGTAGCGACGACGACTGCAATCCTGACGATTGTTGGTTGAAGGGCGACTGCCGTGACTACTACGTCTGCAACAAGGAAACGAGCAAATGGGAGAAACAACAATGCGGCACGGATCTCTTCTGGAACGAGGCTGCGAATAACGGCTCCATTCACGGCGGTAACTGCGACTTCTTCCTCAATCTTGACGGCACCACTCAAGACAGATACCGTGGAGACGAGAACTGCATTGAACCCTGTGCCTTTCTCCAGACTGATGACCAACAATGCACTGGACAGTACACCTACAGAGAACGTTTCGACAACCGCACATTGTTGAACCGAGAACACAGCTTGGAGTGTCCGTCAAATGAAGGCGTCGCTCTCGTCTGGGACCAAAACACCAACACCTGTGAGAGATGCTCTGAGGCCAAGGATCATTCCGGAAACGCTTGCTCCTGCTAAGAATTTCATTTACTATTGAGAATTTGAAATTTTGATTACCTATAATGCCGTCTTTTTTTCCTCTATGTAAAATTCAATATTTACACTTAATACTTTTCAGAACATGCTAAAATAAGTTTACTCAATAAACTACACACTTTGCGCAATTCAAAATTAACATTTTGTTTCATTTTTAAGAAGGATTTTACTGTTTGCATCTTTTTTTGTGTGATAAGCCACCGACTTTATTTGCATTCATTTTTAACTACGGGTAGGTACATGAAATTAACATGCTTATGCATTTATTAATTTATTCGAACGTCATTATATTGCATCTAATTTTAACTATTTAAATACTATATATTAATCGAATGTAAGCTGTTTAGCTCCAGCCGGGGATCTGATATCAATCCGATACTCCAGCTCTTGCTCCTCTTTGCCATTGTCCCCGTTGTCGAAAATGAAAACGTAGTCTCCTGGAGTCTCGCATGTAATGGACCCCTCCACAAATGTCAGTGAATCAACTTTTTTACTCTCATGGTAAACTTTGCTACCAGACTTGACAAGAAAACCAATTTCTTTCTTATTTGTCCGGAAGGCCCACGTGAGCTTACTGCTCTTCTCCTCTACTTCAAAGACCATCGTCATTTTGTCTCCTGCTGGAATAGTCACAGTGAGGAACTCAGCTTCAGAGTCTTCCGTGTCTAGGACGTCCGACTCAGTGTATGACTCTGCGACGGTGTTCGTTCCGCCATACGCAGGAGGAAGAACATCCAGTGGAATATTTTGCTGGAGAACTGGCTTCCATTTCGACGATTTGTTGTAGATTGATAATTTGGCCTGTGTGGCTGGCGCCAGAATTGGCTTGATTAGAGACAGTAGTACAGGGAATACAGGTCCAGCTGTTAATGTTTGGAAATAAAAACCACAAAATTAAATTAAAGACAGTAATTAGTAATTTTAAGCAAAAACGAATATGCTTTGGGCAGTGAGCACCTACCATTGATGATGTAAAACTTTTTCAGCGTTTCTGGATGGTTTGCCTCGATTGATTTGCTCAGTTGTATGATGAGATCAACCACTGTAAACAGTTCAAAAAATGTTATGCAGTGTAATGCAAAGGAAATTAGACAGGTTGATACAGTAGGCCCATAAGCATTATATTAAGCGTAATAAATGTAATAATTCTAAAAATGAACCCTGCTTTACTTATAACTTAATGTGTAAGTACCTCCTTTGCATGTCAGAGACTTGTACGGGAAACCTTTCATGTCAGTAATGAGTATAAATTGTGACACTGAATTTCCATCCCGTTGTACCAACCCCTTCATTTGCTCCAGTGCTTGCTCGATGACGCAGTGGATATATTTTAAGAATACAGCTTGCTTTCCATTTCGAACAATTTTTCGAAAATTAATTCTACCGTACTCGGCCACTGCAACTGCAGGTGTGTCGTACACAAAGTAAGTATACATTTTGATTTCGCATTTTTACATAGCTAGTAACATGCAAATTCATTGTACTATGCTACATATGACTAACTATGGAAATTTTACCGAGGTATATATTCAAATTATATCAACAGAATAATATCAATCAATTATTACCTGGGCAATTGTCCACATCGAAACCAATGACCCCTGCGGGGTCTAGTTCCTTCAGATCACCTGGTGGTTCCCATGAAAAGACGTTGTCCATGTCATGTTCTTTTCGCCACTTTAATGACTAGCAAAGTCATGGGCCAATTAAAGGAAATACAACCGAATACAAAAGCAAATGTTGGCATATGTTATGGTTAAACAAAATACTTCATATACTGGTATTCATTACAGCCACTATCACATAATATTTGATTGTGAATAATATGTAGTATACCTGCCGTAGCATCTCTTCAGCCTTATCTAAATTGTGATTCCGAGCACGGATCCATCTGATTAGAAATATATCTTTAGACTGGTCCTCAGTCAATTCACCAGAGGAAAATCGCTTTCGAAACTGTAATGCAATCAAATATATCAATCGTAAGTATTAAACGTGCCGCATACAATTAATTAGTCCCATATTAGTGCATGGGCGTAGGAAATAAATACTATTCCGAGTTTAGAAAGGAATATGAAACATTACTTATTTTTTATTAATTTTAGTTGTATTTCTAAAAAGTTCGTAAATTTTGTATGGGCTGATGAAAAATGTACAAAACGAGATAAATTATTATTATTCAATCTAATAACCTACCTTCGGTAGCAAATCAATTTCCAATGAATTTAGAGAAGCCATATCGATATAGATATTTTCTATATTTTCCTCACTTAATCCTGTGAATCTGATTTTTTGCAGAGATAGATTATCTTGACAAAATTTGCAAGGACAATCAAACGAGAAATGGGAATCGGGGAATGAATCAGCATACTGTGTAGGTGTACACAAATTATGTTGTGTAAATTATGTTAACATCTCTACTTTTACGACTTAAGGTATGGCATTGCCTCATAATAAAATTCTATACTGCAATTCTTGCGTTTTTTATTGCACTATGGCAATATTTCACCAACTATTATAAGCTTAGAGTATTAAAACAGGTTTATATTGTATATACAGTATATTAGTATATACCATTTGTGAAGAACTAAAATGGCCCGTATCCAATTTCAGCTACAATCAAAATAAGCTATGTCATAAGAAAAAAATGAGAAACATGCGTAAAATGTTAATTATTACGATTTTCTGAAAAGCGTAAAATGTCCTATTTACATGTTTTTGAAAACGTGCAAAATGTTCTAATTCCATGTTTTTGAAAAGGTGCAAAATGTTGTATTTACATATTTTTGAAAAGTGCAAAATG
>JAQFZE010000064.1:0-46922 GCA_034695245.1 Dicyrtomina saundersi
CAAAATGTACAATAGTGATAGATGTGGCTAATAGTATATGTAACTATACTTTGGGAATCGTCCATAAATGATGTTATTGAAATATCCTCCTTTTTAAGACCCTATGACCCCCCTGTCGTCAGCTTTAAAAAAAGCGGGAATGGCAATTTTTAACATTGGATGTCATCAATCCAAGTAGACCCATTGGTCCTAACTGTGAAGTCATTTATGGACGATTCTTTATGAATTTCCTAACTAGTAAGCTTGTATGCTAAATATTCTAGTTCGTTAAGTTCATTCGTAAAATTCCGGTGGATTTACAAGGATATCAATTTTTCAAATTGACAATAACGTAACTCTAAACCACCTTTTTTTTTCTTCACTTCAGTGACTTCAGTCAATGCTAATTAATTTAATTATTATTGTATTTTGTAAGCACAGAAGACTTTTTATTTACACAGTTGAATTACTATAGCTCATGGTCACGTACATATGGACGATTTCTGTCCCGTTTCACCTCTGGCTCTGGCATCCTAGTAGTAGAATCTTTATAATGCCTTATTAGAATTCTGGCATGCTAGTTTACTAATTTGCTAGTGTCTACGAAACCCCTTAACTTCCCGCCATCATTATTTGTATAAAGGAAATCATATTAGTCCCGGAATAATATTATCATAATTATATTATACCGTTTAAAAAAATGTGCAGTAGCATATGGCGTTATTTATTTAAATTTCCATTTTTCAGAGAATTATTTCTGAGAGTGGTGATGAAGCCCATACTTACAATTAGTACTTCCTTCTTTACTTCTTTATAAGTATAGTTGGAAATGTAGAGTTTGAAGGAAAGTTGAAAGGTTTTAGAGTAGGAATATCAGTAATAATAATATTATTACATTATTACTCTGATTCGTATTTCATACAATACTTGGCATGTTCCCATACTCCCATTATTATGACATCCTCATACATCATTATTATTATGATTATCATAGGGGCTCTATAGCTGTACTCTGGAGTTAGCAGTCAAAGCAAGTCAAGTGCCAAAGGTTAAAACTATTACTGACCAAATACGGATGTGTACTACTCGCGTTAGATTAATTATGATTATATTGCTTACGTATACATATTTCACCCATTAATTAATCTGTGAGTAAAATAATTTATGTAATGCTATATACCATGTATATTTTGTATATAGATCTTTTAAAAAAATAAGTTACTTACATGTTAGATCAGCATATGATTATACTCTGTCTCTGTCAATTTACCTCCAAGTACTTCTTCATCTCCTCACTTGACAAACACATATTATTATTATAGGGAAAAGACAAATTACAAGAATTATTTTGACATGCCTCTGAAGAAAAGGACAGTAAAGAAATCTTTTAGCGCCAAGTATGGCTCGTTATTTCACTCGTTCTTGTCACTGTTTCGGCTTCGACTT
This sequence comes from Dicyrtomina saundersi, assembly GCA_034695245.1. Taxonomy (NCBI): domain Eukaryota; kingdom Metazoa; phylum Arthropoda; class Collembola; order Symphypleona; family Dicyrtomidae; genus Dicyrtomina; species Dicyrtomina saundersi. The sequence goes on from JAQFZE010000064.1 coordinate 1,426, forward strand.
CGACTTCGACATACATACATTTACTTACTATTAAGGATCTTAATCATCTTATTCAATACTGTACACGTATTCCAATCGGCTCTTCCATGACAAATGACGCTACTTGAAAAAATTGCCTTAAATGTCCACATGGAATTTGCAAAAACTTTACAGAGAATAGCCATTAGCCATATTATAATCCATAATGCATAATCAGTGGCCACTGGGCAGTTGGCAGTTGAACATTATAGGAGCTATGAGCTGCCGCTGAAAATGAGCTGTTAGAATAAATATTTGCACACACACACAGAGAAAACAAAGTATAATTTTTGAGTCAGTCATGTCATGGGAAATCAAAGTCCAAGTCCAAGGAGTTATACTAACATAATATTACAGTCATCTTTTAGTCACAGCTGTTGATTGCGGCTCTCTTTCTTTGTTTTGCTTGAGATGTTGATGTTGCTGGTGGCTGGTGATGGTGATGTTTCTCTTATTATTATTCTCCATGTTGTTGATGAGGACAAGTTACACAAGGAGACAGCCAACAATTATTTTTATAGATTATACAAAGACTATGGGAAAATCTTTATCCTTCTTATGATGATGATGATGATTTGTGTTATGCGTCAAAAGTAGGCTTCGTAATACGTGCGCCTATTTGCCTTCCAGTCCCTTTACAAAAGGCTTAAAAGGAAGGGAAAAACACCATTAATACTACTAGTATAGCTATATAGCATATTATGTAGCAAAGCAATCGTCATATTTTCCCCTTTGCATGATTAATTTGATGAGATGTATGGTGAAAAAAAGTCATAAATTTTACGGAAAACAATAATACTAATAGTAACAATAGACATAAAATATACAAAATATTTATTTTGTAGACAGAATACAGAGTGTGTGAATTACATTTGGGGGGAAAACAATCTTGTATAAAAAAAAATTAAAAAATCTGATGGTTTTTAAAGGTTAGAGGCCTCGCGGAAGAATATAACTAACTGCCTCTCTGAATATCTGTACACATATTAGATACACAAACAAGCACTAACAAAACGTCCACTTCCACTAAACTACCATCTCTATCAAGGCATAGTAATACTATAATGTATCCATCATGGAAAATGCACGAAAAAATCCCTTTGGAGCTCCAATGCTCCAAGTCCAACTTTTAATTTATCATGGAATTTAAATTGTTCTCAAGTATTACCCCACGTACCTCTACCAGCACCAGAGTATATCACGTAGGTACTGTGACCCTATAGTTAAAAAGTGGATGCCATAATATATAGGTATAGCCTGTAGCTGGGTTAGTCTACATGTGCACTTTGACTTTTATTTTATTCACATGCTAACCACCATAATATATAGTAAGTCCCAGGACCATTACCAATTAACCCTACGTCCAATAGTCTCACGTTGAAACTTGTACATTTTAAAGCAAATAAATTACATCACATCACCTCTGCTCTGATGAGCTTCGGACATGGGGCACACAACATTGTATCACGTACATAAGTAGGCAGGTACGCGTAAGTACATACTATCAAAAGTATACTTGTTGTATTCTATAATAATTCTGTGGAGGCTCGCCTTTTATTAAATTCCCGTGGTAATTTTTAGTTTTTCATCAAAATGTAATCGGCATCATAAAATATTAAACTCACACACACACAAGGAGATTGTAAGGGAAGCAAATGGTTTTTTTTTAAACTTAAAATCCAGTTTACTTCCTCTGCGTTTCCCTTTACAAGAAGACATGCAGAGTTGGATTTGGATTCTTAGTTAGATTCTTAGTCGTATAATTAACCACATGTGTGTATATCCATGTGCTGCGCTATACTCTGTACTGTTCAGGTATAGGTAGGTAGGTGTATAGTGACGTGAGACCATTTGAGTCTTTGAGAATTTGAGAGCTTAGAGCAGCACATCCTGTGTCTGTCGGCAAGAAAAGAATGCAACTTATTAGGTACATACAAGTTTACGAGAATCAAGTGTGTTAGGCTTATGCAGCATGCATACTAATAGACAAGCATACACGATTTTTACTTCCCACTTTTCCATATAGAGGATTTTGAAATAAGATATATGCAACGTACGAAGCCTATAGATGTTCATACACTGCTATGTACCATGGACCTATAACTTCTATTTTTTTTACCAAATCCAAATTCCAAATGTTTGTCATGGTTTTTAAATCAAATTCACACACCTACGCTCTACATACTCTCATCATTCAATCGTCCAATCCAAATCCAAGCGCTACACGAATACGAATACAACTTAACTACGCAGTGTGTATCATGTAGCAGCACATTATCCTCCTCATATAAAAATTTAATACCTTTCTCCTATAATACATCTTGATTTTTCTGTCTTAACTACAATTTTACAATGGAGTCATGGAGTTCAGTACGCGCAGTGCACTACATCCAAATCCAAATCCAACTTTTAACTAAACCAAAGCCGCAGCCCACGGACTTTAAACCAAACATGATGTCATACTCAGAGAGCACGAGAAGGAGAGAAATTTTTTTAAATTCCACACAAAAATATATAAGAAAATAATAAGAATAGGATAAATTATATACACTTATTGTTTTCCTTGTTTGTTGTAGTTTTTCCCCACTCTTTTTCATACATGTTTTTTTTCTTGCTCTGCTGCTGTTCAATGGAAATATTTTTACAAGTTGATGGAGTATTACAGAGGCGATTTTATTATGAAATTTTTGCAGGTAGGTAGGTAGGTAGGTAGGTAGGTAGGTAGGTACATGTCCGGGAGCTGCTAGACGCTGGCCGGTGGTTTGGTTAGTGGGAGGGAGGGAAGGCAAGTAAAGTAAAGTAAAATAAAGTGTTTTGCTCTACATGTAATAAATTGTTCCTCTACGAAAAATAATTGCGATAGATGCTCTTGATACGAATGGGAATTCACTATCATTTGTATAGCGTGCGTCTTATAAATCATAATTACATACCTACGTACCTTGCATACTCCAAAAGCATACAATTTGCGAGTGCCGTGTAGGTAGTATAGCATTGGTGAGCACTGGTACCGGTACTGGTACCGGCACTGGAGATTTGAAAATTCCCAACATTGGCAACGTACAGCACAGTGTCCGTCCGTACTAGTCAACAAGGGATGTTGTGGGACGTCCACACGCATTGACTTGACGGAAGAAAACCAATGTGTGTGTATATGTGCTTGGAGTGAGTGAGACATTTGTAATACTGTCTACGGGGATATAGCTGTATAGACTGTAGATAAATTATAATAATCTAAAATGGTTTGATAGGCCGTCAGACAGATGTAGAGGAAGGGAATCACGGTTCGTTGCCGACTCGGTCATTGACTAAAAACACCTCACCTTCTTTTTCTTCAACTCTGTTTTTTTTTCTTCTTCGTCTTCTTCGTCTTTTTCTTCAGCCCTTTCTTGAGACGCTCAGAGTTTCAAACCCCTCCACAAAAATTGCTTACAAGTACATTATTATACAAAATACAAACTACTACAACAACTGCACAAGCTTTTATACATTATTATTATCATTTGTACGTTCCTCCAAGAAAAATGTTTCCCTAACTTTAGTAACCAAATCGCAAATTCTATATGACATTTCTATATGCTATATCCGATCTAATGTATCAGCAGGTAATACATATATAAATACAAAATACATATGCAAATATACAGAAAACCCGAAATGTTTTGTTTGACGTAGATATAGATTTTTTTTTATATTTATTACATATGCCAAATCGTGTTCCTAATCGTCACTTGTCTGGCCCTCTATCTCTCTTGTTGGAATACATATGTGCGTAGTACTGATCTGGAGACCATATGGCACACACTATGTATCACAGTCCCGTCCGCAGTCAACAATACAAATACAAAAATACAATTCACAAAGAGTTTCCTTGTGTAGCATTATATGTTCAAGTTTGTGCAAGTGCAGTGCAATTTGCAGTCAGATAATCACATAGTATAATATTCACCTCACCAAGTCACAACTTTGAAAAACCCTTCTTGAGAAAATAAATCCTACAATATCGTCGTTTCCCTTTATTTCCAGTTAGACTTCACAGTAAGTAAAGTAGCTACCTACATATATAGAAAGACAAACATTTTAGCACTTTAACAGACCACTATACCATTATAACGTAGTATAACCATAACCACCGTATAGCTATAGGCATACCACCAGAAAACTAACAAGTATAGATTTTTTAAAAGAGAAGATCGAGACGTGTAAAAGTGTACCCAAAAATTCGTGTGTCTCCAAAAGTAGCAATTGACAAAAAAAAAAGTGATCACATATAAAGAATGAATGCTTCAAACTCATTTACAATTCGTCACCATCTGCCACTTGCTCTCGGAAATATGTACCTGCCTATAGACAGATATAGACAGGGACATAGACATACGCACACATTGTAAGAAATTCACCAGGATCTCGCAGAATCTCAAAATCTAACAATAAATCCAGAAACGGCAACTGTCTGTCTGCGTACTGTGTAGTATGTAGCTTACGATTCAGCCTACGAGACGCAGCTCTTTTTTTTTGCTTTTGCTTCTGTTTCTGTTTCTATATTTTCCTTCCAAAGTTTTTTGTCCTCTGGCAAAACTAACTACAAACTCTGCTATTATGGCTCTGTCTTGTCTACTATCATACCATAGCACGCACCACGGCCACATGGTTATGGTTACGAACTACGAGCTACCACTACCACTATACCATTAAATTCCCCAACTACTGTTTATACTGTACACAATTGGAGACCAGACTATAGTCAATATAGCAAAAGTCCCTATAGCAGCAGTGTCCCGAGTCCTAAAGTCTCCTGAGAGATGTGGAATCTATTCGCTAATTAGAAATGGATGGAGCGTCCCCAGATTTACAATTTGCAAGCACGTACGTCATTTTCTTCGTCTTCGGGAGTCTCTCGTTGGATTCTGAAACAATAAGTTAACGGTTAATTTCAATGGTTTTTTGGCACACCTTTCCGAGATGTTGAAATTTACACACTTGGATGAGCCACCACATATATATGTATGTAATATATTTTAAGATGCATTTATAATTCTCTATTCTGTACAGTATATGTGATTGGATACAGTCAAGTACATAATTTTATTATGTGCTCTGAGCCTAGGACATCCTGTCCCTGTCTCTCTGTCTGTCCATTCCATTGTCCATTTAATTACCCATGTGTAATATCTGTATAACATCCATCCATCCACAGATCGTTACGTCCATCTCGATTTCGATTTTTTTTTTCACAAGAGTCTCTATGTTTAAATGAAAATCCAAATCCTTTATAGTTGTATTCTTTTAGTAGCTATCGGCATCCACAAAAATCACGAGAATAATTACGATTACTATTACTATTACGTACGGCTTTGAGCAACACTTTCAACATACCATAGGTACTACTTGAGTAGAGTGTTCAAATGTCCCAAGAAACCATTCAATTTCAATTGAAACTTGAAAGTACATATGCAGAACATTCAGAACAGAGCTTCAGTTATACGCAAAAATATTTCACCAACATATGATATAACAACAGTAAGAGCGCAAAAACAAACGAGAGACGAGTGTCAGCTGACGCTAAAACTTTTCATCTTTGGCTCGGGGGTGGTTGTGGTTGCTGTTGTTGTTCTAAGAGCCATTACAGATACAGTATAACGCAACCGGGTTTCATTTACTGTCTTACGTTTAGTGTATAAGCTAAATCCTAAGTCCTAAGCAGGAGGAACATGTAGTTTACATAAGTTTTCTAAGGATAAGGAGCTAAAGCTATAATTTATATATTTAAGTACCAACTTGATGCTTTTTAGTTCCTGTTTTGTGTGTTACACAATAAAAATTGCATTAGAACAAGTGGGAAAATAATAGAGGGGAAATCATGGAGCATGCGCATCCAAGAAGATTTATTTAACTGTTTTACTGTTTAACTATTTTCACGGTTAAAAGGAATTACAGATTATAATTAGGTGAACGGGAACGTCTCCGTCCCACAGTCCTACTGAATGTTGTACTATGCCGCCTACTCCTCTCGTAGTTTCCGTCCGTCTGTCTGTCTGTAGTGTCTGTCTCATTTTCCTCTCGTCGAGTCTTTTGTCGTTTGACTTGTCGCTTGACTGTCGACTCTTGTTTTGTTTCTCTCTCTATTCAAAAAACAAATTTTTTTAATCATTATTTGCCTCCCTATATATCCATATATATAAGAGTATAGACGAGCCTTACTAGGCATGTTTAAACATATTGCTGTTCAAGGGAAAGACAACACACTTGGGAATGGCAGCAGAGAGCAATGTGAAATGACAAATGAAGAGAACGCCCAGTCCCAAAAATAACTCGCAGCAGTGAGTCGTTCTACGCGCTAAGTTCTCAAGACGTTGGGTTAACAATATACTAATTGCAATTCTTTTCATTATGTAAACGATAATAAGAATGGGAATTGTATTGATGTCTAATTATAGCTAAAGAAAGAATAATATTCCTTTACAAACATCATGGGGATGTTGGGGCCTCCACTCAAAAAATGTAAATGTAATTACACCGTCAGTCGTCAGAAAATACAGGAAATAACCGTGTGCGAGAGAAATACGGACGAAAACCACGGCCAAACTTGTACCAAACCAATAGCAAAAAGTAATTCGTAAAAATCGGAGAACAGTACTACTACAGCATTACGGAGTACAGTACAGTAAAGCCAGGCCACCTGTGCCTGTGCTGTGTATGTACATATTTGTTTCTGTATATATCTTGTACAAGAATTTAAAAATAAATATATAGGTAGTACACCAAGATTAAGATGGGATAGACCACCGTGAAGAAACAATGGCTTTTTTATTTTTTTTTTATACACTGACAATCAGTTTAGAATTTGTATTTGGTATTTGAATGTTTGGATGTGGCCATTCTGATTCTCATCAATTGACATTTTGCACAGTTTGCTCAACTAAAGATGTATTTAAAGAGTTAAGTAGTTGTACTATTAAACGATATTCGAGGGAGCGGAGAGTTTCTTATGTACCTAAGTAGGTAGGTAGTTGTCTTAAAGACTCCTTCGCATTGCATCCTTCGTTCCGATCTACTACTTTCAATCATCATTTCGCTGATAGAGTGACCGTTGCTTTGTCAATTGTCAATACGTCTCCTGCAGTGAATGTACTACATACTGGAGACAAGCAGTGAAAAATAGTAATAATAATAAAATAGGGCTTGGTCATCATTATCATCATCACAAACAATCATCATCCTTCCGAGTACAAACCTGGATTTAGATTTGACTTGTCGTCTTGGTCTTGCTCAGTGTTGGTGTTGGTGTTGGTATTGACATGATAATAAATTGGGAGAGTAATAATAATAGTAGACAAATAGGCGCGGCAATTACAGACACGTACAATAATTATTCTGTCTTAACTCCCATTTAATTAAACAAGCTCGAAAGTACCTATATACAAACTTACAAATATTAGTTAGGTAGCTTTAAAAAATATTAATAACACTTAACCCTTTACAGTTTATAAGAATGGATCGCCTCATATAACAGTAAATAGTTAATGTCAAGAATAAACCAAAAACCAACCTACCTAAATAAAAGTAATTATTACATAATACTATTATTATTATTAGTATGCACTCCTATAATTCTAATAATAATTCCGTTAAATAAGATACCCAAATTTGATTTTGGAGTTTATAATTATTGCTTTCCATAAAATACATGGCTTAAGTTTACACCTCTGCATCTTACTTAAATACCTACCTACATTCAATTACAAATTGTGTACAAAATGGTTATGACTATTTGTAATTAACGACCCATTATTGTTATTATTATTATTATACACTTGAGACTTCCACTTTAGTAGTGTAACCTCCACAAGTCAAACGTAATACTGGGCACACACACACACAGTGTGATGATCGTTTTTCTATTTAAGTATAATAATGTACGCTTGCTACATACAACTTAACTACAATGTATCATGTACGGTTATCACATCTCTATCGCACAGTACGGCCTCTCATCTCTCTCACGTCCCTCGTAAAAAGGCAAAAGGTGGATGATAAATTAGAAAACTAGTTACCGCTAAGAAATGTATGTACACTTTTGACTTTACTATTTCTCACAATGACCTTGCAGCTTGGGTGAAATACAAACGCAATCTTACGTTAATAGCTTATCGCATAGGTTTAGTTTTAGACTTTAAATCCCGGTCGCCTCGCGTTGTCTAATATTACATTTTACAAATACATTGTTTAGCCCTGCCATGATGCTATTCCCGTATCTTTCTGTCTGAGTCGGAGCGTAAGTTCAAACAAAGGGGAACAACGAGAGGAGGACAGCATCTGTGCATTTTCGTCATATATAATAATATATTAGCCATTCATTCTCAAGTGGGATGCAGTTCTATGTGTCCGTATCCGTAACGGCATCGGTATCGGTTCAACCTATCGCAAAATATCCAAGACCTCTAGGCCCGGCAGTGAGTAAAAGTGGATTCTTGGAAATATGGAAACATCACAGGATCCCACCCATTTAAAATTTAAAGCCCATCGCATCGGCCCTCAACATTATACATTATTATTAACTGGGGAGATACTTTTTTTAGACACTTTAAAAAGCGTTCTCTTGGTTCCTTTAAAATAAGGGATGAGTAATGAAGGAAAGTGTCAGTGTCAAGAAGTCAGATGTTCACCGATTTCCCATCTTCGATTCCCGATTGTCGATCCTCTTGAGAGTCTTAAGTTTCGCCCAAACACCAAATCAAACCGAGCCAAACATTTTACTCAGCGCTTAGCACTACATACCTCCATAAATTAATAATGCAAAGGCAGAAACTAAATAGCACGGCGGTCGACGGTCGATGGGAGGGCGAGAAAGAAGAAAGATTCATTACTTTGTACTTCACTTGTCGTAGTCGTTGTCGTTCTCGATCTCGAAAGTTTGAAATCGAATATTCAAATTGCCATTTGCAACTATGTATGTCCAGCAAATTCCACGCCGTTACCGTTACCTTCCGAAATATCGATTACCGACTACCGACCACCGACTACCGACCCTGACTTCAAATGCAAATTCAAATGCAAATAAATACAGACACAGATTATGTTTCTCATTTAACGAGTAACTTGAGCCTCACTGTGTGTGTGTTTCTGAGCATCTCTATCAGCCCTACGTTCTATGCAGATGACAGATACTGCAAAAGTTCAACTTTGTCTTTAATTCTAATTACTAAGTACAAGATGCAATTTGCAATTAGACATGGCTACAATGATACAATCTATCCTTTATACTATACTTGGCTTCGATTGGATTTGGATTGGTGTAGTAATAGCTATTAGCTTGGACGAGTATAGTACTATATACTTTGGATGGACTTAAACCGAGACTTACGATTAATAATAGTAGTAATTTCTGTAATAATGCAGAGGACGACGGCACTCGTCCACACACACATGTAAGTACACACTCTTAGGCACTCACTCGCATTGCATTGATGAGCTCATCGCAAAAATCTCGAAGAGAGAACAATCATTTTTGTGTCGAGTCGGAGTCGGAATGGGAGAACACAATGGGAGATCAAGAGTGGAAACAAGGCTTGTAATTGTATATAGTTACAGCTTCACTTCACCTCTACCATTATCTTTATAGTGTGTAAAAGGCATCCAGAGGCCAGCCACTGAAGTACTCAAGTCTCTCTGTCTCTGTGTATAGAATGTAGAAACAAATAAATGAAAAATACAAAATTGCCTCTGTTCGTATTAAGATACTCAAAGGTACATACGTGCCAAACGAAATTACAGTATTACGTCGTCAAACTCCATACAAGTATGGGACGGCTATATTGCTGTATTGAAAGCTATTGACTCTTCTACAGGGGCGGATTTAGAAATGTTTTATGGGGTGGGCCGTTTACATAATATAGTGAGTGAAGAAACAAAATGGTTCAAATCCAATTTAATAAGCTAGAATTAAAATGAGTTATGCCAAAAACAAACTAAATGAGAGATGGAGAAGTAAAATGTTAAAATAGCGAGTTTTTAAAAATTGCAAAATGTATCTGGTTTTAGAAAGTATTTACATGTTTTTCAATGGTGCAAAATGCTTTATTTACATGTTTTTTAAAAGTGCAAAATATTCTATTTACATGTTTTTCAAAAGTGCAAAATATTCTACTTAGTTACATGTCTTTTTTTAATGTCCATAATGATCTATTTATATGTTTTTAGGATCATGATATTTTAATTTTTTTAACATAAGTGAGCCATTTTGGTTTAAATGTCCCTATTTTAGCCTGTTAAAAAATGCATTCTGGGGTAGGCAACTGCTCTGTTTCTGTTGCCCACCCCCTAAATCCGCGCCTCACTGTATCTTCTGGTTGTATTTTGTATTATATAACTCTAGTACAACAATGTACACTGAAGGTAACAAATAAAATAATAATAATAATAAAAAAAAAGAACAAGCAACATAAGCATCTCCGTCCGTCCCATTCTTAAAATGAAAATGTGATTTCACTCACTCACTCATCGTCCGTCCGTCCGTCCATCAGTCAGTCATTCAACATTGGGAATGTTATTTCATTTCCATTTCCATTTCCATCCATTCCATCTCCACCATCGTCCATTCTTTTATTTAATTCTTTCTTTTTTTTGCTGTTGTCATGCTCAATTTTCAATTTCAATCTAAACTACTTGATCATTAACTTGAAGCATTCAGGCTGACTTGACTTGAATGTGTGAGACATGTTTTAATGTTTTTAACTTGAGCCTACTTAGGTAGGTACATTACATTAAATTCACGTTACATTACATTCACCTCCATGACTCTATCACTCCTCGCTATATGATACTATGAACACCTGGGTTACTCTCCAATCAAAAATGCTATTGCAACTATTGCTAATGATTCAAAGCCCCTCTCTGCGCCTTCATCTTGAAAGTAATACAAAGATTATAGAAAAGAATGAAGCGAAAAAAAAGGAAAAGGATTTATCAGTATTCAAGGCTATACTACAGTCTACAGTATACAGTCAGTTTCAATTCACAATATTCGCTATATTTGCTCACTCAACGACAAGTGTGTACGCGCATATACGTAATACTCCAAAGCCAAACTTGTATAATAACTTTAAGGATGGCGATGACGATAACGATACCGATACCGATAACGATAGGCTAACTATATGCTGTATAACTATATAGCTATAACGATGGATTGATCCCTTCAATAATAACAGTAGGTCATGAATCAAAGACAGCAGCAAACCACCGCACCATTCACTCAAATCTCATCCGTCTCTGATTACTTTTCTATATTTAAAGTGTATAAATGTTAAGGTTGGCAAATGAATGGATGGTAGGTACGTAATAAGACACTTGTCCAAACCTTCCACTTTGTTTATCATTAAGTTGGTAGGTACGTACCTCTAATACTTGAAAAATTTAATTTTAGACCTACCAACCAATCCACCAACCATTTATTTTTTTTTCCACTCACAATCTTCAAGTGTTCCGCTTGAACCTCACGACTATAATTATTATTATACTCCCTAAGTATTATCCCAGAAATAATGAACATAATGCTCCATGTGGATATGTGTGGATATGGAAATAGAAATTGCTGTATTACAAATTACCAAATTAAATTACAGTAAAAGGAAAAAAGGAATAATGTATAGACAGTCGCATGTATGAAACGTCGGAAAAACTTTATGAAATAATTGCAAAATTATTTTTATAAATTTTACAACTACATTAACAAATTACGTTGCGTACTCTGAACATAGTTCCAAATGAAATGAAGTATTATTATGACCAAGTGGCTTTAGAATATCCCAATTTACAAGTCAAAAATTCAATTTTTCCCTTTTTTAGCATGTAATAGCCGTCATAAAAGAATCATGTATGCTACATATGCTACAGAGACCAGCCGTACATACATAAACTACAATTATAGAATATAAAGATATATCCCAAGCTTCACATGAAATTAGATACGGTAACCTTTTTTCTTGATTTTCTCTTTAAAAAATTAAAAAAATCTATGTACTGTTTTGTAAATTTGTAAATTGGGCGCCTGTCATTTTTGAGAGATTTTGACTCTACACACATTTGGCTAAAAAAAATTCAGTTACAACAATATGAGTCGTAATAATAATAATTGTAATAATGTCTATATATATAGATATGTAATAATTACGAATAATAAACATGTAACAAAAAAAGAATATAGTTGTGCAACCAAACCATCAAACCATAGTACAGAAAAAAAAATATGGAAATATGTTTCTGCAGATTGAGTTACTTACTACGAGGAGTGTAAAGTATGGAATAATGATCTTATAATATTCTCTGCACTACTACATACTACTACTACTACTACTAGGTACTAATAAAGTCAAAGTACTTAGCGCAGCTGTCAAAAGTAATACAAATAAACGTAATTTCATTATTGCAGCAGACATACAAACAAAAACAACAACAGTGTGCCAGGAGCAGGAGCTCCATCATCCTTTGTTCTCTATGCGCTATGCATACATAAGATTTAGTCATGTAGCCTCTGTACGTGAGTTCATAACTCACTATATAGCACCCTACTACCAGTACCAGCACCAGCTGCTTGTAATTATATCCACGTGTATATAGGGACGCTGCTGACTGCTGATATAAGGCAGGAGGAAAATTAGCAACTTAATTACTTATTTTATTTAAGTACCTAATTAAGCTGGCCAAATATGGCTTGTGCAAGAGAGTCAAAATCACAAGGAGTTTGACTTAATGCCTCTGTCTCAAAAAGTGTAGCTGTCTCGATATATCTATAACACTCCATATACTATAGAGACAAATTATAAGCAGGCCAAGAAAATGAAAGAAAGAGTTGAATAGGTTAATCTGTATTGTAAATTGGGGCTCTAATGCAACACAACCATTATTTCAAGGAACAACCAAGTCATGATAATTTAACAAATATAAACGTATAATTATATAGTTAAATATTTTCATGTTATATTATATATACTTATTACAGTATTATTATGTACCTACCTAGTTGGACTGTGGTCCTGTAAACTTTTGCGTGTAGTAGGACTTTGAAACTTGGAACTATTAGTGTGTAGGGAGTAGGTTCAAAATCTAACAAATTAAAATGTTTGTCATTGTTTTCCCCCCCTGCCTTATTGTTATTTCATATTGCCCATGAAAATTTGAATATTAAGCTGATATATCAGTGTAGATATGATTATATAATAGCACACAAATATTACTTGAGGCTTTTGCTTTTAGGGAGGTAGGTAGGTAGATATTCGTATTTGTTTTTTATGGGTTTTCTCGTAGTTGGAATGCTTCAGGAATGACTCTATTTGCACTTTAGGGCTTACGTATATTATCGCCCTTGTCAATTCTGACTAGTTTCTTAAGTCTGCTTTAAATTAAAATGACGCACTATTATAATAAACATTAAAACGAATTACATATGAACAAATATGCCCAAATAATTGCAGGTAGATACTTTCTTTGTCAGAGACAGTGAGACCACACTTCCCCTTTTAAATCTCGAGCATCTGCGAACTGCAGAGCAAATAGCAAATATATGAAATAAGGTAAGTGGGTCTAAAGACGGAATTTCACGCCAATTTGACAGACAGCATTAGCATTTAATTTTGATCCATTGGCCATTTGACATTTTGTCACATGGAAAATGGAAGGTACCTACCAAAGGCCAAACTCTTAAATGTAGAAAATGTGAATGTAGCAACGTTCCACACTTACACTCATTTATTAATTCGACACCATTAACCTTTTTTTATTTCATTCCCCCCCCCCTTCTTTCCTTTCATAATAGGAGTAGGAGGTGATGCTGTCAGGAGACAGATAGAGTGCCGGTGCCAGTCAAGAGTCCTGTGTTTTTTTGCGTTTACACAGTGGACATTTAAGATTTGTAAATACCTGTATGTACACCCAGTATGTAACAATAGCTATACAGAGCACATTAAAATCCTACAATGAAGCAAAGGTGACTGAGAGAGACAATTTGCCTTTTAGAGTCGTGCTCGGGAAAAAAAATTAGGTGTCATTTAATCCGTTTACTGTTTCTGTTTAATGTTCCTACAAATTTTACCTAATCACCACAGTTTCACTTAACGATCCCCATTAAACCATTACGATTATTATGACTGCCTGTAGCTCTCCACTCCAAGGGAAACTTGGCTACAACTTGAGCTCAATTTCTTGCCTCTCTTTTGACATGCCTTCACACACACACACACACACACAGAGATCACAGAACAGAGCATGGATTACGTCCAAGTCGAAAGGGATTAAATCCTCGTCTACCCTACATATCTCCAAATCTCCATCTGCTTCCATACTATACATGGAGCTGAAGCTTATATACCTATTTGGGTTTTTGGGTAGCTACGATCATTAGCATTACATACTATACCTATATAGCTGATGTTGATTTGGTTTGATTTGATGATAGATATCCTTATACAAATATACAACTTGCTAAAAAAAATAATGCCTCATTCCCAATTCCTTTTCCCTCGCTTGGGCCTATGGGTCTTCCTTTTGCCTTGCAGACATTTCGAGTTAAATGTTAAAATGTACACGAATCCCCTGTAAATTGATTTTATCTCGGTCGCTTATTCAAGGAAATCGGTGAGAAGAACGATTACATTTACACTTGGCGACTTGGAGGGAGTATTAGCGCTGGTAATGGGGAAGTAATATGGTCATGATGGAGATGGAAGGTTTATCGTTAGTTCTACATTCTACGAGAAGTCTTCCAGTTCTACAGCTCTTCTACAGATAGCTAAAAAGAAGGAGGCAATTAATTTCCTATCCCAGGAATATATATTACTATATGTACTACATTCCACATTGTTTCCACTCTTCTTAAAACAAGTCTTAAAAAGAACTGAGCAGCACTAAAACACTTTTCGTAACTACCCTCAACTATAGCACTAGCACTCGCACTCACTCTCGCACTGGCACTGGCAGGAATAACAAACTTACTTAATTTACTACCAATTTTTTTTTCTCGAAACACTTTTGTTCGATATCTAAATATATGTATTGAGAACTTGCGGGCTAATCGGACTAGTAATATGTAGTCATTGTAATCTTAATCGTATCTGTAATCTGTATACGGTATCAGGACAGTATATTGCTTGGTATAGGAAAATTTGGAATTTCTATGAGAATTTTTTTGGGGGAAAAATCTCTGTTCAGTGCATTCCGTGTGATGTGTGTTTAATGGAAGGACCATTTTCATGCTTTATTTATGACGTCCTTAGCACGTAATTGAATAGCAAGGAGAGGAAAAGTGCTCTAATGATAATGACACTAATATGTAGCCCTCGCAATTGTTTCTGGAAATTAAAGTACAGGCGAACCTTTAATGGAATTGAACGTAATTTACAGGCAGTCACAATATAGTGTAAAGTCAAATGTATGTAAGGAGGTAAATTTGACGGGATTGAATTTATGGATATAGACATGTTGACGGCGCTTTTTACTTACTACTCACAACATATATGTGTTTGTACAGACAGCATATTGACAGTGGTTCAGTACGGAAAGATAAAATCATAAATTCAAGAACTAAGCGCAGGGATTTTGGTCAGCAGAAGTTGCAGTATAAATGACAATGTTTTTCAAAAATAGGTAATTAGACGTGTCTGGCTGTCTGCTAATAATGTCAATTGTACTGAATCTACTACTCTTAAAAGCGTGAACATTAAAACATTATAGCTTGAAAAAATAGGTAAGAATACATATAGCCTGTCTTCTTACAACTGCTGATGGCAGTTTTCAAATTTAAATACAAATTCTTTCTTCTCTATTTCTAGCCACAATTATTTTTTGTGCAAAATATCTGTATAAGCTCCGTGAGTAAAATGTGGAGGGGTATATCTCCAATCTCCTATATACTGTACTAATACTCTATATAGTAAATTATACGTGTGCCTGGATATTTATATAATATACAGTCTACAGTCTACATCCGTTTCGTACATATTTAAATTTTCTGTCTCTCCTCAGCACTATGGCTATTTATATGACCGCTGCTGCACATGTCAAAAACTCTCTAAAAAGATTTAGAAAGGAAGGAAGCGGTGACAAAAAATATATATTTATATATATTAGGAACAGTTCGTAGTTCGTGGGGCTACGCTACAACGCTATGAGGCTTGCTGATGGTATTTTTTCTATACTAGTTGTTCGTATACTTTGGTTTTGGCTTGGAAATAGATATAGCTAGACAGTATATCTGGGGTATGTGAGCTATGGTATGGATGAAGTGAAGGAGAGAGACTTAAGCACTCCGTCATGGCACATGGCATGGCATGCAATGTTTACACACGACTGGCAATTAGAATTCCACAGATTTTTGCATTTAGAATATCTGTGGACTGTGTATATATATAGACTATCTACAGAGAACTCCTCTCAAGCCCTCACTCACTCACTACGCTTTCATCTCTTCAACATTTATTTTATTTTTATTGCATCGTCAGTCGCTTGATTTCCCTTTTATTCCACATAACAAGTCAGGAGGACAGTTTGAGTTTCGGGCTATATATATCTATAGGCATGTATTCTATTATGTAGCTGGTGCTGGTGGCCCTATAGCATGTCTTCATTTAATTTTTATACTTACCTACAAAATAATCCATCAATATAGAACTAACAAAGATTTGCATTTAAAGTTAAATTTTTTAATGAGTCATGATCAAGGCACTGAAGAGTACCGTAAGTATATACAAATTCCCGCCATTCACATTCACATTCAAATAAAATGGCATTTTGTACACAATTTTGACAATACTTGAAAAATTTCCATTTCGATTTCCAATTTGATTTCGACTTTGATTTCCAATTCATTAATGAGATTTTTTTTTGTGTGTGAAGGTAAATAAAGAAAATGAAGGAGCTAAATTAAATGATCCATATCCTTTTGATGTCTCTAGTTTAGATGTTTAGAAAGAGAAAGAGACGCAGCATATCATTACTACATGTAGGTACATGCATCGCCAATTTACAATTTGCTTTACTACTTACGTCTCCTCACGTGCAGTAGAAAAAAAAATCTAATTCGGATTCAGCTCCGAAAAAAAATCTATGTAGGTGCTTACATAAAAATATGTACGCAAGCAAATGCAAATACTACGTAACGTATGCTATATGCACTATTGACTATCAGTATTTGCTGTATAAAAAACAAGTACTCTGCGTTTCATTACCAAAAGCATTTAATGCCACGAAAAAAAATAGAATGATGTGATTACATGCGGCAAAAACGTAAAGTAGAAAATAAAGATATGTACTTGAGTACATTACACAGTAGGTAATTTACATAGTACGATTTAGATATAATGCAAAGCTGATAAACACATCTGGGTCTGACGGAGTATGGATCTGATTCGGATGTAATGTGACTTGATTCAATCTTCAGTCTCCATTGCGTACACAGACAGACACATTTTACGCTCCTTCGTCCAAAAAATTCACAAGAAAGAAGATGCTCAAAGTCGAACCAATCCACCAGTAGGGATTTCAATGAATGGATGACTGTGACTCTCTTGTTTTTACTATTCAATCCAAAATTCAAATTAAAGTTTGTTTTAGTACCACTCACTACACATATTGCACTATGCTTTGCCTTGTTGTAGTTGTAAATAGGGAGCACGTGGCCCGGTGGTGGAGCGTAATTCGGAGACGGATTCCATGGTGCGGTGACCTATGCTTGTGGAGCATCTAAAAAAATGAAGGCTCGTTGCATCGTGTCGTTGTCGTTTTATTTTCTAGGATTTTTATCTTGTGATTACATCATATTATATCGTCACATCGTCATTTAAATAACATCTGTATAGGCTATGTAGGCTGTGTATAGAGAATTGCAGTGGGCTATGACTACGAGGTACGATCCGATGTGGTGGGCGAGGAGGATATTACAAAGTGAACTTTTGCAAAAAAAAATAACTCACAATATTTTTCCCTCTTTCCACATATATATATTTTTTTTTTGTAACAAAAATCCCAAGATTAGAATAAGGCTATACCAAAACAAATCCCATAGGTATAGCTATAGGAATAAGAACAACTTCTACTTTATATCTGTAGAACCTATAGTATATAGCGTGGGTAAGAATTTACTAGAATAAACTTGTTGATGTTTTATACTGACGATGAGTTATGGTGTTCCTCCTGTAAAGTCTGGAGGTCTGCTTATGGCTCCCTGGCACTGACACCTAAGTAAGTAGCTTTGGTTTGGTTTCGAATGGCATTGGCCTTAAAGTCTTGAGTGCATCATAAGTTTATAAAGTTGCTATAGTTTCCCAGTCAAAGCCAGTTTTTTGGACGGAAATGGGAGGAAAAAACTAAGGATTTGAATGTGCAATAATATGATTCATTAAGCAAGTATGTAGTAAGTGTACTAAAAAGCAAAGCTATAATAGAGCTTAGTACGTCCACTGACTTAGTATATAGTAAAACTCCTCCACCTTTTATAAAATTCAAATTCAAAATCAAAGCTCAAGTTAAGTGCGGGAGTACAAATTGTCATGTCATTGCCATTTTACATTTTAACAAGACTCAACCTTGGTAATAAGATGGTGAATGATTTATAGCATCCTTTTCGCTTTCATTATAATTAATTATATACTAGGCTCTGTACTGCGAGGGAATCACTTATTATAATGCCGTCACCGGGACCGCTACCGCTACCGGTCTATTATTATTATTAGGAACGACGAAACTCTAATAAAGCACAGCTCGTTCCTCACATAGTGATGAATATACGTAGTAGCAGTACAAGTCACAATGCTAATTATAAATGAAGAACCTCCATTGAAATTTAAAAAGTAAAGGATTTTGAAAATAATAATATTTTTAATTTTTTCCTCTCTGTCAGGATACATACATGTACCTATATATATGTAATAATAATTACATATGCGTCTCACTATCAGTACGAGCATCTCAGCATCACTAAACATACATTTCCAATTTCAATTTTTTAATGGGAGTCTCATCAAGCGCAGGCCTATGAGAAGCTTCATACTGAATATATACATAACGTTCATAAGCAAATAATATTTTTGTAAGCAATGCCATAATAATAATTATTAATATGAAATGAGTGATATCAACAAGTATAGGTTACATTATAGGTGTATCTTATGTGTATGTAAATGTAAGAAAAAAAATCCTGTAGTGGAAATGAAATGGATATAAACTTCTTTTTACAATTTTAATTTAATAGTCTCATGTCTAACAGTCTAACCTTTTGTTCTATACTTTTTATTCCCTACGGATGCCATCATCGCATCATATCCTGCCCCTGCCCCTGCCCTATGCCATGTAGCTTGCTTCTTGAGGGCTCTTTTGTATGTGTAGTACGTAATTACATATTGTATTGCACCACGTCTCATTTCCTATAGGATTAAGTTGTTAGTTTATTATTATTGCTATTATCTCAGCGTCCATTATACAATAGGTTCGAGCAAATTTAGTACGTCCGCGTAAATACAACGGCTGTCCTGTCATGCTACGCATCTTTCCCAAGAAGTCATTTTATTGTGTATTGCCCAGCTCCTGTCAGATACTACTTGGAATTTAAAAGCTATGAATAATATTACAGAAAAACAGAAAATAACAAATGCTTAATAAATATTGCAGTAGACAGTATACAGAAGACCAGTAGACAGTATTATTATACTTTATTTACAACTTTTCGTAATCCCCCCTTAACTTAAAACTAAAATTACCTACACAATTAAATAGGTATTCACATTTCTTTTAACGGGATGGAAATGCACATAGGAAATAATATATAGGTAATATATTAAAGGTATATGCTCACAGATTGGGATTGTAATATATTTAGTAAGATTTTTTTTTGGTTGGATTTGAATTTATAAAGTGTGTATTCTTTAGTATGATTTTTTAGCAAAAGGATTTTTAATGGTCTTCATGAATTATGATAATGATAATGCATGCTGGGAGCACATTGGTGTCATCGTGCCCTACGATTCGTAAACTTTTTTTTTGTATTCTGTGTGTGTGTATTGATATAATAATAATAATACCTCCGTTCAGCTTTATAGCTATAGCATATCCATTTCCATAAGAAAATGAAATAGTAGGAAATAATACGCAACCTCTATACATATAATATTCTTGAACAGAATAGAATTAGAACTTTAACCATAATATTTTAGAGTTATATGGAGAGAATAGTTACTATAGTTAATAGGGAGGGACATTCAATAGACATCTAAACTTAGCAAGCACTTACAAACGCATACAGGTATAAAAAAAAAGGTATTTATGCATTATGCATACAATTTAATGATATGTTTATAAAAGTATTCGTTTCGGTATTATTTATGTAAGTATCTATACACTGACTGTATAGAAAATATTAAACTTTTTTTTTCGTGTCATAGTCACACAGAATATGTGTAGTCGTTGATGCTACAAGAAAAATGACTTGGATGAACATAGGTATCTGTTGAGCTTATGTTCAGACAAGGATTTCGATTTGTGCCAAAGTCAAACTGCATCTCTGATGGCTGACTACTGTCTCTCGTCTGTCTACCATCTACCACTGTGTCTTGTCCCTGTCAACTGTCAACAGATCTCTATATCTTTAAATCTTCTACTCTATACTCTCTACTCCTATTTTCTGTTCCGCTCCTATTTGCTGTAGAATATATGGAAGGAGAATTTTCCAGAAAATTCTCATGGACTACTTTACTTATGGCCAATATAATTATTCATGCCTCACATAGAGTTACAATTCCACAATTTAAATGTCAAATACTCGCCAATACCTTTTATAAGAAATGAAATGAGTGAATATACGCGGAGATATATATGATATTCGACAACTATACAAAAAGTACCTACTTGGGTACTTACCTGAGAATTGCAAATATAGGATCTACACTTTGCTCTTTTGTTCCTTTTACTATCATTCGCAATGCATAATCATTTTGTCAAATTCAATAATCAAAGCGGCAAAGCATAACAATTTAACGCAGTTTTAAAATGTAAACTGTTTTTGGGGGGAAAATTAATTTGTTTAAAAAAATAAATAAGACATGAATGTATGAAATTTTGATTTCATGGCAAAAGTAAAAATATTACACTATTTAACTGTAACTGGCTCTTGTATTTTCCCTTAAACTGCAGTCACTATAGCACGAGTAACTTTTTGACTCTTTTAACATTTAGCATTTAACTGATTTAACAAGGTTTGCCGTTTTGATTCTAAAAGGCTATAGTTGTAAATTCGTCGTACTTTTTTCTTTCATTTTTAAAAGGACTTGTGCCTGTCTACAGTTGTACAGTTCCACACAAAAAAGTACAGGTACCTACTATATGCATGTGCAGCGTGGAATGCAGTTGAAAAGGAAGAGATTAAAACAACTTGGAAAATTAAATAATTTACATGTAAAACAAATACATAGTGCTGGTAGAATTGTTTTAGAGAATAAAAACATACATGTAGTAAAATAATACACATTGCATTAGCAAAAATATCAGTACTATTGAAGCGAGAGATGTGAACGTTTCTATTTATTTATTTTTTTTTTGGTTTTTGTTCCTTTTTTTCTGGGATAAGTGTGTGAAATGCGGGAACGGGATTTTATGACATAATGACGTTTGACATGCGCTCACGCTCACCTACCTTTCCCGTCCCAAATTGAAAGCTCAATTCCAATCCATCCTTAAAGTCAAGTCAATATACCAGAAATGAATGAATAGAATTTATATTATAATGTTAGTTTCAGATTCCCAGGCCCTCATGGCCGCGGAGCCGGAGCCCATAAACGTGTCATACTCTATATTCCATATCCCATATAAACCCACACATTCCAATAATAATATTTGAAACATACATATAATAATAGGCGTACGGTGTACTATTAACTAATACTGTCAGTCAGTATATTCAATATAGTTTAGAAATGTAATATGTGTAAACTCAATTTAAATTTGATTTCCGAGTCTATCTATATAGTGACTGACTATATAGCTTTTGAATCTTGATTCTAATGGGAAAATCCTCATGCGTTCAACTTTAATCTTTAACCATTAGTGCCCACACTTGGGCAACTTAGCCTTTCATATAATATAATAATATGCAGATTTGGATATTTGGAATTTTCACAGAGTCTCAGAGTGGATTGAAAATTACCTACATTTTACACTTACGTGAGTATGATCATAATATTGATTGCATGATCATCATGCTTTATAAAAAAAAAGGCACACTACACTACACTGCAGTTCATTTCATTCCACGCAAGTTCATAACAATATTTGGAATAAATCGGGTACCTGTATGCCTATATATTTATGGAGTATATCAGGGCCTTGGTATTAACGCACTCCTTACCTCGTGTACCCTCCCTCGTATGTAAATCCACTAAATTCTATGATTATGATCATTTTGAGGAATTTGCATTTAAAAAGACAGACACGGTGCAGACATTGCTATATTTTGCTATCTGTACTGTAACACGAATTACTATCATATATTATAACATGCATCTCCCTCTCCTCCGGTGTGGTCCGTTGTCCGTTTGATTCGCATAGTAGACACTCGTGTTCACTTCTTGACACACTCAATTTTCCAACCCAAACCCATCCGCATCCGCATCATAGCATCAACATCAACGCAGTGACTTTGGCCACACGCATCTCATCATCATCATCAGTTCAAAAAAAATCCTTAATCCGTGCAAGTCAACAAAAACAAACGAAAAACAGGCGCTAAGCAAAAATCACATCACCCTCAGGAACTTAAGCTATACGCACACGTAATGTCCCTATGTAAAGCATTGCCTCCCATTATCGAATCGAACAGCATTGGCAGGGGCAGCAAGTTAATGAGGAGTTAAAGTTGTAAATTTTCAAGTCAATAGACACAAAAACAAAATGAAACAAAACGCCTTCGTCCTGCAGCTCTCTCAAGGTACCTAGTTTAATTAGGTAGGACGCAAAATCTGAGAGTGTACACACTAAACTCTATAATCCTTTTAATTCTCTCCTGTCCGCATCAATAATCCTCCCGATAATGATAAGGATAACGATAACGTTAATGATAATGATACTTTACCTTTAAACTTTAAAGACTCGACATTATTCTATTAACATCTGTCAGAAGGGGACGTCAGGAGTTGAGACAGGAAACTGTAAAGTGCAAACTGCAACTGTACATGAGAATAAAAAAAATAAAAAGAATTTATCCTTTCGTTCCTTATTCGTTATCGTTATACTGAAGGAGCAAAATTGCAAAATGTTCAATCTGCTATCAGTTAACATGTTGAGTTTGAGCATTTTGCTTCTTTAGTAACGCCAAAACGCTGGGTGCATGGAGGCATATTAGTTCCACGTCTCACTGGAAATATTAAAGATTTTCAATGTATCTCTCTGTATATGTATTCTGCACAAGTTCAAAAGCGTAGCAAGACAATAGAATTGTCTATATCAGTATATCCTTGGGTCGATATATAGTAGCTATATCCACATTTTCACACAACTCCACATCAACATCAAGAACCGTCAATCTCCCCCCTACAGTATGAGTTAACAATAAAGCTATTAAACCAAAACTACCCTCTGTACGATTTACGATATATAGACAGATAGCCTCATACCATTTGACCGTGTCTACTATCCCTATAGGTATATCAACGAACGTAAGAGAGAGACAGAGAGAAGATAAAAAAGTTTCCATTAGCAGAATTTATAAACCTAAATAATATATGTGAGCCATATAGTGACGAATCAAATTCATACTTATTCCTTCATATATTATATAGGGCTGTATTACATTATGATTATTTATTATCATTATTACTATAGGAAGTTCATTTCCACTATACTATACTTTACACCTTGCGCTACAGTATATACCTTTAATTGGATATACGATATACCTCTGCTTTACGTTTCACTGCACTGATTCTGAGGCCTTACTTGTAAAAATGACAAGAGTTAAGAAATAAGAAAAAAATAACTGTGAACTTGTCAATTACAATTTACAGTGGAGTGGAAGGGAATTTGCTGTTTGTTAATCTACAAAAATATATTACGTAGTGTATCGGGAGTATATATGTAGGAGAGGTAAAGATAGAGATTATCAGTATAACATGACGAGGTGCGACATTGCACCGCACCGACTCTGTGCTATAGTTTTACACACTCATGACACAGACTGAATTTCGCAAGTGATATGAGGGATAGGGAAGACGAGGAAGACAGGTATTGGGTTTTTATTTCAATTGATGAAATGTATACGGGACACGGAGCCCTGATGATATGATGGTCTCATTCTCATCTCGTCTGTTACGTATCCGTACAGACGAAGGCGAAGGCGAGGGCGAGGGAGACACATAGGTGCATAATATAGGCTCATATACCAATATTATTATCAACTTGGTTTTGATTTCTTATTAGCGTTGCCGTTCCATCGAGCAGCACATCACAAATAATGAGAATGACATAACAAAAGAAAAAGTAGTGCCGTCTGACTGAGAGTCTGAGGTGAATCATTTGTCTAAGAAAAAAAAACGGTACAGTTACATTATGACTCCGATTACACACATGAACTGCTCAGTCAGCTGTAGAACTATAAGCCTATACTAAAACTACTGATATATCCATTTAATCTCATTCTTACGTTAGAAAAGATAAACTGACTTCTATTCTACTATCTGCCCATGCTCTTTAACACTCACAGGAGCCAGAGCCAGGAGAGGTGCAGGTGGAATTTTTGTAATTTACAGATTTTATACCCAATTTCTAATCAATAGGTATTACTGTTTACTGTGACATATCCAAATCCAAATTTAAAATAAATTTTGAATTACTATTAATTATAGTAGTAGGTACTTTTACTAGGGCAATATGTAAATGCACCAAATTTAAAATGTAACACAATTTTTTTTATTTATTCACCAATTTTAATCAATTTTTGTTGCGTGTTTTTCTAATTACAGATCTGATCTAATACATTAATCAACAACTTACATAAGCCTGTATATACTTGTGCGTGAGTGGCTTGGACTGGATTATTGGATTGATTGGCATGTAGGTCAGGACGAATTCATCGTAAAATGTAAGGACCTTCAAATACATTGTTTGCTTTTTCGTGCTTTCTTTATTATTAAAAACTACTTTGACTCCTCTTCTAATATTTTTGCATTTTTTTCTTTTTGTTATTAATTTAAAACTTCCACCTCCCACTTCTATATACTCACATGTAAAAATAGTATTTTTATTTGCATATACCTTGCAGAGGAAATTTATTTAGTGCTTAAGTACTGATTATTTCATAGCTTTTGTTATTACTATTAGGTTATATTACGTTACATATCATAGAGTGAAGAGTAAAAATGACCCATTCCCATTTTTAGCTAAAAACAATATCAACTATCTACAAAAATATTGAAACATGTCTTGAAAGCATTTAAATAGAACATTTTACAATTTTCAAAAACATGTAAATCGAACAGTTTGCACTTTCCAAAAAGATGTAAATCGAAAATTTTGCAATTTTAAAAACTCATAATTAACATTGTACGCATCTATCTCATGCAGTTTATTTATTGACATAGCTCATTTTAATTCCAGCTTAAATTGGAGATGGATCATTTTGATTCTTCACTCACCGTATGCTACCCACTCTAAAGCTCTATATTATATACATATTACCCTATATGCAAACACATCTCGAATCTCGATACTAATCTCCAGTGCAGTGAAGAAAAGAAGGGGAATTATTTTTAGGTAAATAAATTACAATTATACAGACAATACTTTGTGCAAAGACAGATAGGTGCATAATATAGTATATAGCATCTACTATCTACATACATATATGTATGGTGTGGAGGCACATGTAAAATGTAAGTATAAACTTCAAAGTATCTAATTATGTATGCACATAAATTCTCAGCCAACCACTAGGTAGTAGGTAGGTTCCATCTACCTTAGCATTAGTAGGTACCTACGTAGAGTGCACAGTGATACTAATATTGATGGAGCACTATAATCTATAATCTGTCCGTGTGAAAAAGGGTGTATCTAAAAAGTATGGGAGTGAAGGAAGGAGATTATCATCCCTGGAACTTGGAACTGATATCGATATCATGCTTAAGTAGTTTCATTTTCTATTTAATTTCAAAGTAAAAGAATCAAGCTTCATTATACAAACTATGACTGTGTAGATACTGTGGAACAGTAGAAGGAGGCACTTAAACTAAAACGTATATTGTTTGCTAAATATAATATAATGTGCCGCTGGGGATTTTAGAAGGGCTATATACCACTATACCATTACTCTTATGCATAAAGAAAGAAACATAGACTGTATAGGAAGATACACACAGAACCTACCTATATACCTATGCACTAACTTGAAGCAAAAATTTTATAAAAGAATTATTATACATTATTATAAAGTGCCAAGTCATAGAGTTACATATACCATACTCTGGTCTTGGTCCTGCTCACGGATTTCAATCCACTAAAAGGAACTCGGCCTGTATGTAATTTAAGTTCATGTATATGAAACTATAGCAAATCTGTTTTTAAATAAGAAGCTTATTACATACTAAAAAATGCTCAGAATTTATATCCCTGTCGACGTCTACATTGACTGCCGAGTGCCTAGCCGAAGCGAGCCCAAAACTCTATGCATTCTGCATTCTCAAGAACTCAAGATAAAAACCTACTGATTTCAGAATGAGATAGACAAGTGCGAGACAACTATAGACAAGAATAGTATGGAATGAAAATCATACATCAACATAAGGGATTTTTATTTATTGACAGTGCAAGATGGAGAGAGAGAGAGATGTTCAATGAAGATAAAAGCTAAAAGTTTGCCAAGGTTCGCGCAGTAATAAGGAGAAGAATGTAGAGAATGGCGACTTCTTTGCTTCTTTGTCTGCTATAATGCTCCTGCTGCATTAACCACGTAGATAATTATTACCACTACTTACATACCTGCGTATGCACACTACTCATATTCCCCCTTCGTAGTTCGTCATCGTCATCGTCATCGGCATGGATGTACAACCAAGTTTGTATGAATACAGAAAGATACGGAGAACGGGATTTTTTGTTCATTCAATCATTTTCTGTAAATTCCTTTCATTCACACGCAATGGTATGGTATGGTATGGATTGCTGTTTGGTGTTTGCCTGTTTGCATTAATTTTTTGTTTGAATGAACACATTATTGGACGGACAGAGAGGCAGTACCTACGGGAGAAGATAAGTAAGGACAGAGCGATAGCCTAATAAGACGGAGACCCAGAGTACGTGAGACAGTGAATCTATAGGCCAGGCCATATCGCCTAGTCTCACAAAATGTTCCACAAGTGCCCACATTTAGTTAATCTGTGAGTCCAGGTAATTATATCGTTTTAAATTCTACTACCTGTCCTCGTTCTTTCGTTCGTTCGTCTCCACTCGTCTCAAGTCGTAACATCTGTCCGTCCAGCTTACACAATCATGTTGTTTACGTGACAGTCGACGTAGACAGAAGACAGTCTAACTAGGTACGTGTGTGTGTGTGCACAGGTTCTGACTCTGACCAGTCCACCACCAAAAACTTCCATGATAATTACCATGATAAATATGACGTTCGAGAGGAGCTGCGTTTATTGTGTGTGTATGTGAGTCGTGTCTCGTGTGTGTGTTCAAAGTCTTAAAGTCAAAAAGAAGTCTCGAGCTACACAGAGGTATCAATAGGCATTAGGCATATAGGCACAGCCGAGTTCAGAGTCAACAATTATTTGCATTTTTATCATGCAGTCAACAAGAAGAAATGAGTGAGCATAATTTATTCAGTGTTAAGTGCTAAAGCTTGTTGACCCTCAGTCTGTAAAAATGAAAAAACAAACTTTTAATATCTTTGTGTGAGATAAAGAAAAGAATTAAAATGCCTATTTACAATGCAAAAAGTATATTTACAGCAGTATATAGCTATGCATTTTTTTTTAAATTCGATAAATTATTTGATAAAATATTTGACTCAAACTTTTACTACAGTAAATAGTATTAGGTAATATTTATGAAATGGATAATGGAAATTAGGTTAGTTTGAAATCGGTCGTTTGTTTGGTCACAACCATATTACAGACCGTATAGCTTACAGAGTACGCAGTACACTGTATGGTATAAAGAATTCTGAAAAAACATAAGGAGCTATGAAATCTACATGATAAAGTAATACATACAGTGAAAGGCTTACTGCTTCCTTCGTAAAATAAATTCCAAGTCGAACACATACACGTCGAAGATTGAATTTATTTTCGAGGGCCGTGTGTTTTTGCGAGACCTAGCTCAATTTTTGTACTACTCATAGCCCAAAGCATTTCTGTTTCTTTGAGAATCCTCCTGATACTTACAGCACTGTACACTGAATTCCTTGTGGTTTTTGCCACCACGACCACTCAAACACAGTCTCAGTCTCACAGTACATAATATTACATACAAACAGAAGTTACATTACAAGCAGACGCAGAGATGAGAGTCGTCAGTACGTACGACGGAACGAGTGTCTTTCCAATTCAAAATGCCTAACTGGACTTCCCTTTCCTTGTTGACTTTGCATATCCTTCCAAATCTATGACATAGTATCAGTATCTCCACAGTATCTATTCATCTGATTAGTTTTTTTTTCTTACAGGAAAAAAAAAATCCCTGTCTCAATTAATGCACGCAAATAATAATCCTCCCAAGTTTAATCATATTTGCTTGATTGCCTTTAATGCAAATATTAACTCTAGTAATTAATTGTGGGTAGTTTCAAGAATTTATTCCGGCTCACATTTCACCCAGCACCAGGCACCATAGCTACCAGCATAGAGCAGCATTCTATCATCTTTTGCCCTGTGTATCTCGTCGAATGAGTGATGTTCGCTCTTCTGTTATTATGGTGCTGCGGCTCTGGGAGTTCATTTGTAGCTTCAAGACAACAACTGGAATTTAGAGAAGAAAAACTAAAAGATTAACAATGAGATTAAATGTAGTTTGAGGCAATATTACATATTAGCTCTGTTCTCGCTCTATGTTCTCTGATACTCTGATTTGATTACTATATGTCAGCAATTTCATTAATTTACTATGCAGTGTAAACTGTGTATAGGAAATTTTTTAATTTTTTTATTAATAATATTATATCGGTCTGTAACTTGTAAGACATCCAATACTTGTTTTTATATTCCTTTTGATGATGAAGCAAAAACCCGCCACCGCCACGATCAAAATCAGCATTTAAAATTTGCATTTTTTCCAATAGCAAAAGAATAAGAAATTAAACAGAATACTGATAAAAGTTTAGCTATTACGAAAAGCTCGCGAAGAAGCAATGCCGATGCCTATAAGCAATACCATTAATTCTGCCACGATCCACACATAATAGTGTTACATGTCTAGCACTAAAGCATTTGGACTACGTAACATATTATACAGCGGATGTCTATTAAAGTCAACAATGTGTGCCGCCTGTGAGAACATGGCAAGCCTTCTGTTTCTACTATTTATTACGTGTTTAATTGCACGCCAAATTACAACTTGTTGTTTTTAGTTTTTCAAATTAGGATTGTATGTACACAAAATAAACAGACAAAATTACACAACTGCCTTTGTACAGTAATATATTATGTTTTCGTTTTGAGATTTTTCAAACCTTCTCTGCTTTCTGATGATTATAGCCCAGAGAGTTACTCGCGGTAACTGCACCCTCTATGTAAGCCTCTGCTCTGCTCTGCTCTCCGTGTACCTAGCTACCTACCTATACCTACCTACCTGAGGTGTCCGTGTCCGTCTACAAGTTTGATAATAATATAAATTTAATTACATTTCCCAAACATCCTTGTTATTTTCGTGTGGCTGGGCCCCGGCCCTGCTCTTGGTTCATACTATTGATGCTGAAGTTTTGGTCGTTGTCTTTGGTTAAGTGCGGAGCGGTGGTTATTTTCTTGAGCTAGCTATCTACGAACCCGTGACAGTCAGGTACACATACTTAATAGCTACGTCTTACACTATATACAACACATTATATTGCGTGGAAGTAGTTGCCAGTTAGTCTAACTAAGTAGTAATTCGCATAAATTAATCTGATTCTGTATTCTCTACTGCCCAAAATAAGATTAGAGTGTAGCATCATATAAATGTAATAGGGACAAGGAAATACAGTTTAAAACCCGACACGTAAAAAAAATACCCAGACCCAAACTAACAACGTACCAAACTCTTAAAGAATGACAAAAAAAATATCATTAAAACCCAAAAATAAAATGTCCGTATAGTACTGTATTTGTAGGGCTAGGCTAAATCTGGGAAGAGGGATTAATTCACATCCACCTACGTCCCACGTCCACAGTCACAAGTCACAACACACTTGAGTATATATAATTAATTAGGGACATGGTATGTGGCTCGGAATGGGAAAATAACAATAACTTGATAATCTCCAAGTCTACAATCTACCTCAATTGTACTATGCATAATAATTACATTTGCCATTGAGATATTGAAAATGTTAGAATGTGTATATTATGGCGTACGGACTACTACCATACCGTAAAAGAAGGAGGCAGGTACCTCCAGGTATATGTAACACGTAATGGACTCGGCTCCTGCTTGTACTTACATAGTTGTTATTGTTATTACTCTTGGCGTTGGCAAGCGTACGAGAGTTCCGAGGCGTTGATTGTGATTGTGAGGATATTTTTCTTTCGACTTCGACTTGAACTAAAACACTGCACAGTTTGGAATCACTTTAAACTTTAAACAAGAACACAGAGCAACGCAACTTAAAAGTCATAACCAAAGCCACACATTGAATTGGAAGGCAAAGGCATTTAGATGCAAAAGGCGCAGGGGGTAAATACTGCAAAAATGCAAAGGTACGCGTAGTAGTAGTAGTAGTAGTAGTAGGTAGGCTGATAGATAGGGAACACAAGTACAATATATAATAGTAATAATTAGAAGCACGCGGACGGAGCTTATCGTACGTTCAAACCATTTAATAATAATAATATCTGTATACGAGGAGGAACTCTCCTCATCACAGGATCAAGAAAAATACAAAGTAGATTGGAAGTGAGTTCAGTACAGTGAAGAGTGGTGACCTTGTCTTGTCACTCTGTGTGTGTCTCGCTGTGTGTTGATGTTGAGTCAGAAAATATTTTCCAAGAGACTCCCTGAGTGAGTGCTTCTTTTTCTTTATTCCTTGCATAACCTCCACCAATACTATACAGCTCACAACTCTATGCAACTACGCCACTGAAACTGAAATAGCCTTTTTGCAATATTGCAAATGTAAATATTATTCTTTCCTGGTACTGGTGTGTGTGGAACTGGTGAGTGTGTAGTGTCTCTGCTTTTTGTAAAATATCAGTTTAGGTACACTGTGAACACAGCACAGGTGGACTACTGCATTGAGAAATGCACTATGTGCTCAACCTTTGACACTGTGGCTAAAATATACTCAAATTGAAGTGAACCATCACATCATCATCATACGTAATCTCGATTTTGTAACTGTAAAAAAAAACATACGCAAAAGTGCACACAAGATTTGAAACATACGTTCCTATTTCCTATGTTCCTACTTCGGCTGTCGATCTCCTTTAAAAAAATCTGTGCTCTAAAATATCTGTAAAAAGAGAGACAAATGAAATCTCAAGTTCAACTGAAAAAAATCTGAGACATATATCTGCAGTAGGGTTTATATAGTAGGGATTTCAACTTGAAGCACATTGTTGCTATACAGATATGCCGTTGGAATTTTCGTTCCAGTTTAGCTTCCTCAAGGAGGTGTATGAGTAGTTGACACGGAAATATAATCTGTACAATAATATAATTAGTTTTCACGCGTTTTTCATTTAATAATTTCAACTTTCAACGTGTGCATCATCCACAATTTGGAGGAACTGTTCCGAGGAACCGGAGCCGACTGCCGTTTCATAGTTGTCTCGTTGTGAGTCCCCATTTATTTGTGTGTCTCCGCTCCTTGTCATCGTCGCCGTCACCATGACCATTAATGTCATGAACAGGTGACTATACTAAAACTCCAAGTGCTCAACGGTTTTCTTAATTCCTTCTCTTGGAGTGGAGAAAAGCCCAAGGTGGCCTTGTCTCCGTATATCTCATCCAGTTTATATAAGTTACGTATTTCCACACCATTTAATTTGTGAGGGACTCAACAGCTCTTTAAATCATCATCCTCTCCTGATCCTGATATAGTTTTGATTTTCAACTCGCTCACATTTGTCAAACAGTGGAGCCGTAGTGGTGGTATAGTGGGAGTGATAACTGTTCTGCTCTCTGTCTGCGTACAGACGCTGTGAGACTTTCAGAGTGAAGACAAAAAAAAGAAGAAAAGAGAGAGACGACATGGAGTGAGGATGTTGTTTTTTGTTTTGTTTTGAGTGGAGATTGGATATTGGAGACAAGCACGAAAGGACCAAACCAAACGGAAGAGAGATACATATCTTGACTCAGTCTCAAGTATGAGGTACACATAACATTTTTTCTTCTATCCATATACAAGCTATAGGAGGCACTGCAAAAAAAAGAACGTTACTTTTAAATGTATCAAAATATTATATAGTACTTGACAAAAAGTATTTCGTGAAATTTTACAGATTTTTTTTCTACAACTTAGTGTGATTACATAATCATATTTGTAATATCTGTACAGCCAGAGCCAATAATGGAGTTTCAAAATGTATAAAATACATTGTTGGTATTTGGAGTAGTATCTGCAGCTACAATGCAGATGATACAGTTACACTTGAGTAGTTTCAAAAAAAAAGAAGAAGAAAAAAAATTATATGGATTTTGAATTTAAATCCAAGGCTTAAACATGATTATGATTATATGATTAAATCTTTGTCTTTCAAAATCCACGTCTCTACAAAATGACTAGGACTACGGAACTATGCAACTGTGTCTCTGCCGTTTGTACATCTTTTGATTTTGATTTGAGGTCAGTTTTTGGGGAATGTATATAGGCTTATTATATTTGTAGGTATACACAATCAGAGTAAATAATGCTTACGGCTTATTACGTGGACTGTTACTCTGGACTACTAAATGTATAATGTATGAGTATATATGCCTAATCATAGTCATATAGTAGTAATCGTGGTCGGACTTTGGAGTCGTACGTAGCACACGGCTCCTCACTTCTTTCATATATAGATAAACTGTAACTGTACGGGTCTTCTTCTTGGCGTAGTCAGAGTCATCTTCAAAAAATGATTTCCCTTTGCAGATAGAATGTATAGAAAATAATACCAGAACCAGAACCAGAACCAGATGCAGGCAGGAGAGACTCTGGGAGAATGAGAAAAGACACACACACATTAAACACATTGCACATCCCGTCCTTGTCTTGGTCTTATTGCGTTGAGAGAGCTGAGCGTTTGACTTGTTCGAGTTGTAGGAGAGTTTGCTTGAGCCTTTGAATACTTAAATGTACATTGCCTTATAAGTAAATAGTACAAAACTAATAACTAACAAGGTAAGAAAAAGAACCGTTTGAAATAATTGCTAGCCGTTGAGGAGACGGGGAGACGGAGACGCTATAACATAGCTAGGAGCTATCTTAAAAGCACTTTGCTGTTCTCGAAAAGAAAAAATATATAATTCTCCATTGTAATTATTCACACAACTTGGCCAAGATTTGGATTCAAAGTCATCACCCTATATGCACTACTACTATAGTATTAGTGAGTGAAAACCCTTCTCAATATATGAATACCAATACTATACTATATGCTTATCGTTTTCGTTAGGCCAAAATTCTCATAGATTTAAACCTATATTAAAGCTAAACCCATGCAAGTGGTAGTATGTACATAGTGTCCTCATGTAAAAAGTTTTGGCTGTACTCAGGATGAGATGTGCAATGCACACTCAGACAGACATAATATATTGAGAGCTGAAGAAACTTGCAATTAAATTATTCCCATCATATCATCAGTCCTTCTTTCCTAATCCTCGCTTCATTCTTCTTCCTTGGATTTTTCAGTTTATTTTTACTTGCTTATTCCCATCGCTAACATTTTCAAATTGTGAATGCCAATGATTTTTTTGCAAATTTGTTTTCTCTCCCACACTACTACATGGATCAAAAATGTACACCGGCTGCAGAGGCAGTATCAAAAATCACTAAGAGAATTAAAAAAAAAGAAGAGTTTTCGAAATTATAGATTATGGGGTTCAGTACAGTAGGAAGCAGTTTACAGAATGAATGATTTAAAATGGTTGGAATTACAATATTACATTTTTCAATAAGACCTACTTATCCGGCAACTACGCAGTTTTCAACAATGTGTAATTAGTATATTTTGTAATTTTGAAACGCATGCTAATTAAAGAAATTTGAAGATTCCACAAATGTGTAAGTAAAACATTTTGAACATTTCAAAAATGTGCAATTAAAGCATTTTGAAAATTTCCAAAATGACTAATTAAAGTATTTTGAACTGTAAAGAAAACAAAATAATTTAATTATTACAAAAAAAAATTAAAACCTCATTTCTTGACAAGGATGCAAAAATATAATTCAATTTAACCCTACAGATAAAAGCTTATTTTTAGTATTAGTTAGACGTCATATTTTTGCGGTTTTAAAATTTCGTATAATTATATCTATATACAAAAAAAAATGGATAGAATTTATTATATTTAAAGTAAAAAAAATTTATATAATCCCAAATATACACGTATTTTAGACGTAAATGCAAACCAGCGGAGATATTGTTGTTACTGTATATTGTCCTTGATTATTGAAACTGAATGACAGGTAATATACAATGCACCTCGTACCTATAATAATTCCCACTATATAGTTTATCAGTACATGCACAAAAAGTACGAGCACCTTTCCCTTTTAAATACATAAGTACACTACGGATATTCATAAAAATTCACTGACTACTGAGCACGTAGGTCCCTCGGTCGGTACATTCCTGTCGAAAAACCCAATTCTCAGATAAATTGACTACTTTACTTGGGAAATGAAATGAAGCCGCACCACAATCACAACTCCCGATCAGAGATCATCAATTCAATTATACTTCATCTTCATCTGTCCGTGTCCTTGATATATCTCATATATAGTTTAAATGTATTCACACAAAAACCAAAAAACCAAACGGGACATCGATCTACATTCTTTTTGTGTTTTTTCTCTACATGCATTTATATGCAAATAGACAAAAAAAAACTCAATAATTTTATTGAATCGATAAATCATGAGAAATCTCTCTCTATGACTTCAAATTCAAAGCCGCAGAGTCCCCATGAAAACTTTCGAGCACAGAAGAAATGGTCGTAAATCAGATTTATAGACAGAAAGTGACAGGCTCTGAGTGAGTTGAACTTGATTTCATATTCTTTTGCATTAGTTGCATATCCTCCAGCACCATAGCCCCATCACGGAAATTGAAATGAGGAAACTGAGACTATATCTTCGTTTTTCTGTACATAATAGAAAAGGTTAATTCCATTTCTATTAAAAAACGTTAAAAAAAAAGCTTTTAAACACACATCTCTCAACATCTCAAATTCTCAATGGGAATCCTCAATAATTGCTATTTCTGTGACTGGTAACATACAAGTAGTACCTACGTACATTTCAATGCCGGTCTACATAAATTATATATCTGCATATTCCAATTTGCATTTTGATAGTGACGATAACCACATGGTTATGGGGATGGGAAATGAATTGAGATTGTAAATAGTTGAGATATTTGTAGAGCAACCAACCGGCACCTGCAACCGGCAACCTTAACCTGCTAATCTCCTTCCGTGTCCCTATCAGCAAATAAAGCCTATCTGAGCGTCAATACAATGTATGTAATATGCAAAAAAAAGAACACACTAAAATCACAACCAAAACAAATACCGATGAAGCCCATAGCCATATAGAAGAAACTTGTACATCTACAATATCCTCTTTTACATGTTATCTCTCTCTCCCCCTATACATATTTATTTACGAGCATTTGTTTCGCTCTTTCGCGTCTCTCTCAACTCACTTACCCTCCAGGGTCATCCCAAGAGGAATTTAAATATTTATGTGATCCATCTTTTCTCATTCTCTCAGCACACATTTCAAATTCAGACCAGGCAAGAAAAGAACAAGGCTTTTTTGATCAGTACTTAATTCTTTCTTAATACACATTCCTAATGGGCCCAAAACCAATATGGAAATCCACATGCATCTTTCTCTGTGAAAGCTGGATTAGTGGATTGTCCTGGGTTTAATCTATGCATGGTACAAATTATACATCTACATATAGCTATGTAGGTAGGTAACTTTGTGCAGTAATTACCCATTCTACTTTTGCAGAGTAACAATAAGGCGTAGTATCCCAACAACACCAACACCAAAAGTTACACATATAGAGAAAGACCACTTTATTCAAAATAAACTTGACACTGTCCTCCACTCACGATCGATATACGGGACGGACTTTTGTGGTGTATAATTATGCATAGTTTCTGTTTGTTGTAGAAAATTGTGTTATTATTGAGCTAGAAATTGTCTGCAGAAAACATCATAGAAAACATCTCTCTTTGAATTGAAAACCCCTCCACTGGGGTGGTACACTCATTCGTGGTTATCGTGGCCGAACCAATATCTTTAAATGGTATGGGTACTATTTCTTGACAGCAAAGAATTAAGAATTAATTAAAAAAATAACATTTGAAAATGAAAAGTTATTGGTCTATTAAAGATATAAAATAAGCGAATAAAAAATTGTAAAAGGCAACAGGTTAAAAATGTTATGTGTCAAAACAGAAACTGAAAAAAAAAGAAGACGAAGAGATGACAAACCCATGTACATGCTTAGGCAGGGATCAGGGAAATTTCAGATCCGTACACTAGTACAGAATACACGGAACCTATACACAACCACGACCACTGTGTAAACACTAAATAACACAAGATCCAAGATCTAACAAACTAACACTATCTCATTTACATTTTACTTGAATTTTTATTCCATAAATTGAGAATATGTGCTCATAAGATTTACGAACTCGAAACACTAACAGAGAACAAGACACTACATCAGCCGAGAGCCTTATTGTTAGTCTCTCAGTTTTGACTCTAAAACTCCCTATGACATATGGACATGAGGAATAAGATATAAGGCAGAAGGGTGGTGAGGTTCAAGTTGAGCGGAAAAAAATTACAAGACAATGTCAAGTACCTACCTACTCCTACTACCTACATACATACATAGTATATCAGTATGGAAGTATGGCTCCGTAGATTTTGGATTGTGGAAGTGAAAAAATGGAAATGGAGAATCTGATATGGAAGTGTACTGTGTGTGTGTGTCTGTGTTTCTTTGTGTGTTGTTGTGGGTAAAGTCTAAAAAGCACTTGACATGTGAAAAATATGTTGGAGTGGTAAAACGTGTTCTGTCCCGACCCTATATCAAATCATAACTCGCCTAATGCTAATGTGACTCTAATGAATTTAAAAAGTTTAAACTTTTCTGACCCGCTCTTTCAATTTCTCGAGATAAATTATAAATTAAATTATTATTATAATATTATTATTTTTTTTTTTTTTGCGTTGGGATTCTTAAATATTTTAAAGACCTGTCTTCTCCCTTCAAGCCTTCAAGTCTTTAAGTCTTCAATTTTATCATAATTCTTTCTTGTCTCTTGTATATTTTTCATACATTCAACAAAATATTATACAAATATTCTACACGTGCTCTTCGCTCTTTTTTGGTTGAGTCGACGCTTTCCCCTTTGCTATTAAATCCACGTCCACGCTCACATTATACAGATAGGTACCTAGTTACGTATTTCCTTTGTGATTAAAATTTAAATCATAAAAATATAATCACCCAAAATATTAATATTAATGTTCGTATATTTCTCCATTTCTCGTCATTCTTCCCCACCCGTCAACTCTGGGAAGAACGTAACTTATCACGTCATACATAATCACATGTACATACATATATGTATTAATATGCAAGAAGATTTTGAGTTTTTTTGTCTCTTCTTCCCGATATTATAAGTCCGGTCCGTAGCCGTACAGTCTAAAACATTTTGTTTGCCTGTGCTTTAACGCATAATAAAGAGCGTATTAAGCTGTCGTGTGTTTTCTTAAAAGTCAGTCCAAAATCCTCAACCTCATAGCTTTTAGAGACATGACTGGATAGATAGCAGCAAGGACATCCTGATAGAATACAAAAATCAAGAAGTCTCCCAATTACTATTCGCTCCTTGTCCCGCGTAGTCTCATTCTGAATGCATAGAGACCTACGAGAAAGAAGAGACTTTTTAAGTCTGAGCACAGAGCAACATAATAACAACAATAACTTGATAATTTGTTCAACCAAATGATTTTATAAAAGGCTCATTGTTGATTTTTTTTTCAATTTCAATTAACCTTCCCATTAACCAAACATCATAATAAATAAAGTCATAATAATGACATTTATTTCTATTGCATGGAAGACAGAGTGTAAAATTTCCTAGCGCTTTGCTTCTCATTCACGTAATTTAATTTAATACATGTGCATGGTCAGAGCAGATGGAATTTAAATCGGAATTTGAACTTTTAAACAGCAAAATATTACAGTGAGAGAAAAACATGGTGCAACCAAATTCCATACTGTAGATACTGTAGAATGCTATATGAATTCTACGTAAGATGGTTTTACACATCTTCCCCTTCAAGTTCAGCAACAACGATAACGATACTTATTATGCAGATTTTTTACCTTTTATGTTATGTCATCCGCTTCAGCAGTGTAATTACGTACGACTTGGCGTGGCTACGTTTCCCATTACTTAGGTACTTTACATGAGGATTTAAAAGATACGCTGGGTCGTCGTTGCGGATTGACATAACGACAACACATTATTAGTAATATATAGTATATTATGTTATGGCTTTATACATACCTAATGGAAAAAAAATAATGGAATAGTAAATATTTGAATTTACACATTTATATAATATGTACACATGAGGTTAAAGGGAACTACAAATTACAGGGCTTAAGCAGTAATTATTAATTATTATTGCCAATTGCACTTTAGTTTGTACAGCAATTACAAATTACTCTACATAATGAATACTTGTAGCGTCTCAACTCTTGCAATTGACCATCTACTCTCTGCTGCAGAGTGTTCCCAGAACTGTTTAATAGACAATTATATACTTGCTACATTTGAGGTTAAAAGGTTGTCTGTGTGATTCTGGGTTGGTCGAGAGTCTAGTGCTGGTCTTGGTCAATGATTATCTCTGTATATTTTACTCTTGTTCTTACTTCAAAAATTATTTATCCTTAGAATATATTATTTCGGAGTCATGAATCTCAACATTCTCAACAATCCTGTCTGTAATTCCACATGGCACGGCATCGGCATCGGCATCGGCATCGGGCATGGTATGGCATGCCATGTCAGCCATCTTCACCTCCGCGTAGCCGGAGCCGTAAACTGTATCTGCGTAGTCTCTCTCTCTCTAGAACTGTAGAATTATAGAGCTACACACACACACACATAGATCATCTAGTCCACTCAGTCATGTTGGAGGAAATTGGGGTCAGAGAGGTGACCTTTACATTTTTCTATAATAATTATCTCATCCTTAATTCAAAGAGGTATGAGGTAAACAGAGAGCATAGGGGGGACAGGGACATAAAAGGCATACCTCCACGCTACATACAACCTGATTCGCAGCAGTATATAATTACATAAAATATATTTTTAATTTTTCCTATATTAATTTTTAAATTCAAATTCCAATCCAGCGCACCTATTACAATATATATATAATAATACAGAAATTAACATAAAAGAATCACCTGCCTGCAGTGCGTCTGGACTGGATTTGATATTCATGATCGATTTTTTTTTCTACTAGCTCTATTGCATTTCAACTGCATGACTGCATCCCTTATATACACCGCAAACACATGATGGCATATCAATGAAGCTTGACTTTGGGTTATGAATTTGAATTTTAACTCATGCATTTAAGCAGTATACTTATTGGAACAGTAGCACCCCCAGAGATAGAGAACCGCAGAATAAGAACAAGGCGTTCGAGTTACTTTTTTTACACTTATAAATTGATCAGTCTTCTTTTATAGAGTGTTGAATATTGAGAATTCCTAGGAGCGCTTATACTATAGCTGTAAGCCCTACTATACTGCTGCTGAAGCATTTAAAAGTTACGTTGGCAGACAAGATTACATTTACAAGACAGTGAAGGACTCATCGAGAGACTGACCTGGAATATTAATTAAATGATACGAAACATCAGCAATATTTGCATTCTAAATTGTTACCATGTTATTCTTGTGTACGGAGACCGAGAGGCAGTTAGTAATCTGCAATGTTTTCTATAAAAGGCACTGCTTGAAAAAAAAGAAGTCCATTACTGATTTTTGAAAATCTTGGCACATGATTTTCAAATACAAGAATTATCATCCAGGGGAGTAGTAGTACATGTTTTTATAGCCAAGAAAAAACTGTGGTAAAGAGACGAAATAAAGTTCAATTTAGTAGTTGCAATCCACCAAGTAATTAAAGCGAAAACATCAAAATAAAAATGTAGTACCTACAATAGAAAAGCACAAAAATATTACCCATTATTCTATGGAACTAGATCTGTCACATAGAGGCGGGACGTCTACATGAAAGAGACCTCTGTTCTGACAGTGGAAATAAAATATTGATTTCAAAAATTCCCTTTGACCCTATTAAATAAAATTTATGACTACATTGTTCATCCAAATATCCACAATCCTATAATACAAATTGCAAATTCAAAACCTATTCATTCTATACACAGTCTAATTGTCCTTTCATTTAAATTTCTAATCATGTCATGATCTACAGCAAATTGTAATTGTAATCGTGTGTTGGAAAGATCACATAGTCAAATTCAAACATTATTTCGATTCAAATTTGAAATTAAAAAAATAATATTGGAGCCAGGGTGAGTATCCTTTGTCTAAAACTCTCACATAGTAAATTTTATGTACATGTGCTACATGACAATATTAATGTGGTGGGCACATTGATTGTAATAATTGTTGTAAGCTGTATAGGCTTACGAGGAGATGGAGTCAGAGCCATTTGCCAGATCAAGTGGTGAATGTCTTCACCTGTTCTACTGCATTATCTACAATATTCTAATATGTATAGGAGTATAGCAGTGTAGCTATACCATACCTTCCTATACGACTATACCTCCACTATACACGTACCCATTGTTCAGTCAAAGTGTAAATTGTGGGCGTGCAATTAACTTAATGATTGCAAATTATGGTCAAATGTTCAAACGGGATATGAGAATTTATGCTAATTTCTCAAATTAGTCGATCCTGTGTGTCTTGCATACAGCCTACAGACCGGACTACCAATGTACCTATGCACATTATAGGCTATAGCTATACCTACCCAAGAGGCAAGATACGTCAATGTCCATTGTCCATGTCCATTCGCTGCGTTGCATAGCTTGAACACATAGGTAGATGACAATCTATAAAACTTTACACGTGAGACCCAGCAACTAATATGCATACATACAATAAAGTCATATATATGCGTAATCTACATAATTATATATTGGAAATTACATTTAATTTTTAATTTTAATATAATTTATTAGTAAGTATGCACACAGGCTGAGTGAATGAAATTGAAATACAGTCAGAGTGTGTCTGTGTATCTTTGTCCCTACCTACCTCCCTCCCTCCCTACAGTGATGTGTATCTGCCGAGAGTGGAAAGAAACTCAAAACTCCAATAATTAACTCAACCACCTAAATGCACCACTACACAATAATTATCATAAGTGCCTTGGCATTTTAGAAAAGACTTTGTGTGTCTGTGTGTGGAAGATACACTTTCGTCGAGAATATAATACTTGAAAGAAAAATGAGTGAGTGGATGAGGGGAAGAAAGGGAAAAAAAACTCTTTAGTAAGTCTAATTTCTAATTTTCACAGTAAAATTATTTTCAGTGGTGGTGGTTGGTTGTGTGAATTATTACGACTACGACTTTCATACGTCTTCCGTGTCCGTAGTCCGCACAGTAGTCACCTGAGGAAGGATTAGAATTCAAATAAATTAATAAGTTGATACCGCGCTCCAATTAAAAAAATTAAAACCGCAACGCTCAATTACAACAATTATCCATGAGGCTTCTTTTTACACACTCACTCGATCCACTCTTCCTTCCTACAATTATTCCTACACCCCCAGATATGAAACCAACAACACAGACAGATAGGGATGAATGTTGGACTTGGCATTTGAATTGTAAATGTCCTGAGTTAATTTACTACCCATTCAATCTCTTACTCTTGAGTCCATACACACTGCTGCTATTACTTACTTTTTAATATATGCCTAGTGGAGGCATGGGATGGTGTGTGAACAAATTATAATGCACGACATTCCTATGTATTTCCTATTATATCATTAGTAGGTGTCTTTCGTACACACGTCAACGCACAGAAAGGTGAGAACTCTGATGAGGCTCTGCGCCATCATGCCACTACTGTTTCAGTCTCATCCTCAGTTAAGTCAGTAGTTAGTAGTCAGGAGTGAGCAGTAGCAGGGGGGAAAAGGGAATTTCAATATTATGTAGATGGATAGGTACAGGTACAGACAGCGTAAGTACAGTTCATAATATATATGTAGTTAAATAATGAGAAAACCTTTTCTCTCTCTCTGTCTCTCTTTCAGAACGTATCAGTCAATCAGTGCGAACGAGAGTAGAAGAGATATCACTTTATATTCTCGCTTACGACTAATTTCGCGTTAAATGTTCACGCATTAAAGTCTTACAAAATTCAAGTTGGGATTTTGGACTGAGAAAATCCAATGAGGAAATTAGAATTACAGCTACACGCTATACTACACACATTATTATCAAACAAACAAGGCTTGACTACAACACAACTATATGGGAGTCAGTGCATTAAATTACTTTGTGATAACAGGCATAGCATCTCCTTCTCTGCAATGAAAATATGTCAACTCAGAAAGCATAGGACGAGACTCTAGGACGAACCCCATGCCTTTAATTTAATGTCAATGGCGTCATTGAATTCAAATTTGAATAATGGAAGCTACAAAGCTACCCAACGGGTATCCCTATATCAGTAGCTGTATCAGTATGCCTATATTAGATCACTACAGATAACATTATGTATCCACCGGTACTATAGTATTAAATCATTTAGCGGGTGGGTGACAATTTGAAGCGAGATTCAAATTTCAATGTTAAAAGGTAGTACGGCTATAGACATTACCAGAACCAGAGCCAGAACCAGAACCAGACTGGCACTGTCTTGTCACTCACTCACGTGTGATGACATCACAG
Organism: Dicyrtomina saundersi; assembly: GCA_034695245.1. Classification (NCBI taxonomy): domain Eukaryota; kingdom Metazoa; phylum Arthropoda; class Collembola; order Symphypleona; family Dicyrtomidae; genus Dicyrtomina; species Dicyrtomina saundersi. The sequence continues at coordinate 44,856 of JAQFZE010000064.1, forward strand.
AGCTTTTGGACTGAAAACTAAACAAACATTATTTTTGAAACAGAGGGATTTAGTTTTTAGACGGTGATGGTGACAATAATAGGAAGACCTTGAGCTCTTGATTGTTGATTTTTTTAACTCGTTTTTAACTGTTGTGTGAGCTGTGAGCAGCTTTTCCTTTTCCGTCTCTCTTCCCTATATAACAGCCTCCTCCACCAAACCAAATAATCTGAGTCCATTGTCCATTGTCAACATAAATAATGGGGATCCCAGTGAGCACCTCTGTCATGTCATCTGTGATTTGCAGTACATAATTCCCACAGAGAACATTCCTTCACTCTGTCGAACCATGCTCTGCCTCCACTATTATGCATTGTGCTGTTGCTGTACAGATACAAACACAACAAGTACAGCTCCGCAATAGGTACTCTGGAACATTTAAGGATTTAAAGGCTCTCACTCAAGTTCAATTATTACACAATTTCGTTCGAGCCATTGTGTCTCCGTCACAATACAATGTACAGAGTTTACACTCTCAGAAGAGACACACAATATAGACTGTATAGGTAGGTATATGAACAGGACAAAATAAAAGAGTTATGTTCAAATGATAGAGAGAGAGAGAGACAAGAGAGGACAATGTTCGGATTACGATGACGATTACGGATTACGGACTCACTGGAGCATTGATTACGTAACAAGAACAACCAGTTACATTTATATCTGTAATCCTTAATACTTTAAACCCCCCCTCCATTCAGTTTCTAAATTCATACAGTCAGCTTTTGCTTTTGTACACTTCCACTTTTTTGATGTATTGTGAGCTGTCTAAACACTACTCCTTTTATCCCTAATTCCGTCACATCCAACAATAACAATAACATTATTTTTTTCAGGCCAGTCATCCCTGACACTGTACACATATTTTCCATGAACATATGTTATTATAGTTCTATAGGAATTTTGAGCAACCTTATGTACCTGACCCTACTCATATAGCAGTGTTGACTCTGAATAATTGAAGTTTATTTTTTAATTGTAAATGTGAGTAGGTACCACATGAAACATGATAGTCTAAAGAAACAAATGAATGACAATCCAGACGAGGAATAACAAGACCCCATAGGACTCTTAGTGCTTATATATCCATAAGTCATTAGAATAATTGGAGACAAAGCAATTAAAAAGAGAGAAGAGAGATATCCTTCTAGAGGTGTAATTATTGTGCTAATTTTTAATAAGTCATTTAATACAGATATCACTACTCTACTACCCCTATAGAACTTTCGTCTTCCAAAGTAAATCAGTGCAGAGACTTTATTAGAGATACCTATCTACCTTCCTACGTATTAAAAGTGTGACTGTCTACGGTTTGAAATTTATTACCTTTGTTGTATTCAATTAAACAATTTGTCATATTTCCCTTCCCTCTCTGGGGTTTTAATTTCAGAGGCACAATTAATCACTTTTTTTCGTACCTTTCGCCTTTTACTCCCATGGAGCAACTGGGTACATACTGTAATGTTGTCTGACATAAGATATGCACCTTACCTCCTTACCATATGTACCAAGCCCATTTATCAGCACAGATATTTCCCCATGTGATCTGTCATTTGTCTTCTTGGCTGTTAGCTGTGCATGTGGCTTTGTCATGGAATTTTAGGATTTGAACTGGATTTGGATAATTTAGAATTAAGAATGTTATTTTTTTTTGTTCGTGGCACATTTAAAAGTTACTTTAATTTCTTTCTACCTGTATCATTATTGTTGTTGTCGTTAATTAGACAGACATTAAATTGTATGTATTCATTGCTCTAAAATTCTGCATACATACATGTCCCTATATCATTACTCCAGATACTATATTATACACTATCGTTTTGCCATTAACTCCCATTTCAATTTTAATTCCCATCCCCATAGTAATTCAAACTGTCCAAATGTATTCATTAGGGAAAAATTATTAGTCGGAAATTACTCAGCACGAGTGAAGATTGGTGAAGTGCAAGTGTAACTGGAAGTTATGTACTGTAGTAAGTAAAGATAAAAAGATAAACTTGACGTATATAGGTATGAGGGTGTAGGGGT
>JAQFZE010000065.1:0-46780 GCA_034695245.1 Dicyrtomina saundersi
TGTGTATTTGATGGAAGTTAATAAATGGTCTGGGATTGTATGGTATATTAGGGAAAACGACGAGAATTGAGCGCTGTCGCGGGCCGACACCATTTATTTGAGCGGCAGAATCACAGAGAAATATACTGACTCATGATGATTCCCTTTTGGATTCATGGAAATCGAAAATATTTTACCCTATAGCCAACCCGTGAAATTGCCATCAGACAGTCAAAAACTTGACCATCAAAACATTCCCACTAATTTTCGCCCCTGTATATGCAACACTATACCATCACTTCTCTCCAAGTAAATGTGATAGCATAGGCGGACTCCTCCAATGAAGCTCATGTTAACACTCAACTTTTTATGGATACTGATAGAAAAGAATGAAAGCAATCGACTCGACATCCACAGTGTTTAGCCAGCTCCCGGAGCAACTCCAAGTCGACGTGGATTACCATTACGATTGCTTTAACCAGATTGCCTAAATGGATCTTTTAAAATTAGGCTCCTCACTCAGAGTGCGCATATACAGATGGCATGGGCACCTTGAACGTGCATACTGTCTATTTATATGTTAGGTAGGTGGGTAGGTACTTCATCCAATGATAAGCTTTTCGGATGCGTGTGGAGAGTATCTAACCTCACTGTGAGAGGATGGCATGGAGGTAGGCAGAACGACGACAACTTTCAATTTCGGACCTGGACAAAACCATGTTTCTTCTTACACGTACTACCTATATATATAGTATTATCGGGTTTGTTTGTCTGTGAGGAGTCTCGTAAAATAGAAAATAGTAGTGATTGGAGCGCGGAAGGCAATGGTAGACTATCTCATCAAATGTCGCGACGAGCATGATTATTTTCACGCTTACACTGTATTTATGCTCTCGAAAAACTAACGACGTCATATACGTGATAAACAGAAAGATTCATCTCCTTTTATTCTGGGAATAATCCGAATCGATGCAACTTTTCAAATATAAAATAGTAGGTACCTAGGTACATTGCATCTTAAACAAAGACTCTTCAGTCAAGAAAGTACAACCAAATCACATGGCTGTACTAATGCTCGATTCTATTGTTATGGGATGTAGCCGCAGGGACGCAACTACAGGTTACGGACAGGTTTCTCCTTTCATACACTTTTTCAAATATTGAGATATTCAAATCCTGGGAACCGGACAGAAGAGCGAAGACAAAAGAGCGCAGACAAAAGAACGCAGCCACTGAAGCGCATGGACACAAGAGCGCAGCAGACAAAAGATCGCAGACAAAAGATCGCAAGACACAAGAGCGCAAGATAGCAGATTTTAAGGACAAATGATTGCATTCCCGAAGTAACATTAAAGTCAAGTCATTACTTGGTGGCCCTTAAAAGGGCCGTTGGTTAAAATTGATTGATAAATCAACAATAAAATAAAAACGTAAACGCAGTCTTATATAATATTACTCAATATTAATAATATAATATTTATAGGTTCCCAATGTCTGATGTTTTAGCTTGTAAGAGTTGATGGTTTTTGCCAAATTATCGTGACGTTAGGAGCTTAAATAAATAGAAAAAATAACTAATTTTTTTAACAGTATAATTGTGTACACGCATTAGGTATGAAATTATCTACTTTTTTAGTATGGAGAATAATCGTACGATGATTGACGTCAATTTCCCGAGCGTATACATTAGTATTATATAGTTATAATAGTTATAAATTCAAGAAATTATGGTATGTCACCAAACGTTTTTATATTTGTTTTATTGTTGACACATCAATCAATTTTAACCAACGGGCCTTTTATGGGCCACCAATTACTTCCGCACGAGCAGTGTTGACTTGACATTAATGTTACGTCGGAAATGTGATCATTTGTCCTTGAACTCTACTGCCTTGCACTCATTTGTCATATATTTCGTCTTTACACTCTACTATGCGCTCTTGTGTCGTGCGCTCTTTTGTCAGCTGCGCTCTTTTGTCTTGCGCTCTTGTGTCCCTGCGCTCCAGTGGCTGCGCTCTTCTGTCTGCGCTCTTTTGTCTGCGCTCTTCTGTCGTGTAGCCTCAAATCCTACCTACCTACCTATGTGTGTATGACCACGTGGAAAAATTCTTGCAATGCTGATCTGCGGTACCCCGCCTCGGTGTCCTTCACCAACTTTAGAAACCACGCGCTATGTGCTAAACTAACGATCAAATTATTAATAGACAAAATTTTGCAATCGCATTTTTTTATTAAAATTAATACGGTGCGTGAAGGTCCACTAAAGCTGTATTACAGTGATTTTAATTAAATAACTTTAGTTGTACAGAACTGTTTTAATTTGTAGCGCAGGTAAATGTAGAGAAGCCTTTAAAGAACTGTATGGACGAGTGTCAGAACCTTGCTTTGCATGAATCGTACATGTGGACATGCGTGTATTTTCAAATAGGTATATTTATATACATATTCATTTAGTGTTGAAACGGTGTTCGATTAGAAATCATTCCTTTTGTTCCCATCGTTGTTCATCAGAGAATCAATTTTCATCATTTTCCTACGAATTGCCGCTTCGTCGCTTTCTCTCCCTTGTTCTCCATTTAACCCAAGTACTCCGAGTCCATTCTCTCTTGTCATTTCAAATGACCACCAACCATTCTTTTCATTCTCAAACTCGCGACGCCGTGAACGTTCTCTGTCTCGTCTCGTCGCCTCACAATTGATGGATAATTCCTTCTGTTTTTTAATTGTTTTGACTCTGAGTGAGTGGATATGGATAAGATGCTCGCACGTCTCATTTAATTCCATTTACTAGTTCAACTTCTCCACCATGAGCGAGCACGTAGCCGGAAAAAGGGTTGAATTGAAATATAACATGCAATTACACGAAACCTATTAATACGTTTAAGAAGCTTAATGGCTGGACGTGTCTCTGACTGATTCTCTCATTCTCACAATCGGACTCATAGCCTGACCGCCTTCCTTTCAGCAAAACACAAAAACATGGGAGCCCGCTCTCATTCCACACATCTAATCGTCCTCTAAATAGAACTTTCCTTCGTCGTATTTCGAGTTGGAGTCAATTTATATAGGTGACGTACCTGCCTGTCTCTCCTTTGGATTTACGCAGTACATATGGAGCCGTGTCTGTGCATACGGACAGTAGAATCAGTACAGCCCCAGGGAAAGTTTAAGCTTAACAGAAACCTATTCCTCCTTTTCTGTCCAACTAACAAGTCAACACAGAGCAACTCGTGAATTCTGAATCATCTAAAAACAAAGCTGAATTTCATATTATATACTGACTATGCTCAGTAGTTCGTCAACTCAAATGTATCAAAATATCTTCTATATGCAGATTTTTTAAATGGGAAAATGGGACTCTTTATACTTGACTTGAAGAAATTAGAGGGAAATATAGGGATAATATTTCTAGTCATAAAACAGTTGGTGTGGGGGATACAAGTTGAAAGGGATACTTGACACCTTGAGCTAAATTAATAATTAAAATGCATTTTCTCTCCTATAGCTATATGATGTGGGCCTCTGTGTGTATGTGTGCGAGACATAATTCTATATGAGGAAGATGAAAGCTGTGACATTATGTAGTAGTGTGCGAGGAATAAGTTGAGTTGGTGTCAATCATATTGTGAAAATATTAAATAAACAGGCTAGAGGCCCTCAATAATTAGATACGGAGCTAACAAGAAAATGACAATTTTGCTCGAAAAAGGGAACACCCTTGAAGAAGCCAAAGGAGAAGACAGGCAAGCGCTGAGCATTCCCCATTTCAGCAGGTGTAATGCTCAAGTTAGACCCGCTCCCGGTGGTTGTAATGTGGTCACGCTACAGAGCTGAAGGAAGTAGTTGGACGACTCCCGAGGTAACCCATTTGTTTTCCGAGCGTGCTGTGTGGTGGCTGGGAGGAAGTAGGAGTTCTTCAGGTTGACTGGGAGAGAGAGAAAGGAATGAAATTGAAGTTTGTCGGAGGGAGGGAAAAGCATATAGATAAAGGTCAGAAAATAAAGATTCCGTAAATATTTTAGCGGTAGTATTTGGGTCTGAAGTCTCATTTGGTAGTTTCTTTTGATGAAGCCACAAAGGCAGAATAGATGCAGCATTAATTTTCTCCGTATGGTGTTGATGGGCTTGGGAATACTGTTTAAATGTTTCCAGAGAGCTCCATCACATTTACAAGTGCTACAATATTCAGAGAGGAAACGGCATCAAAACGTTCTCAAAGGATCAGTTGCGAGAGCAACATGGAGGCAATCCAGCTTCATCCACTCACATCCACTACTCTCCATGTCTTTTTCCTCAATCCACTTCTTTGAGAAAGTGCACGTCTCCACTCAAACCAAAGGAGTCTAATGTGCCCTTCCACTCCTCTCCAGTCAGTCCTCCGTTCGATGGCTCTCTAGCCATACATATGCATGTACCTAGTTATAGGGAGTGGCGGGGCCGGTAGCGGGACCGGTACCGGGAGCAGTGTGCAGCGTACATGCATCCATCATAGACCACAGAAGACTCACTCAGAGTGCTGCTCGCAGGGTTCGCGGGTGAAAAAGTGAGAAGTGTATATAGTCACTGCATTATTGGCGTGGGGAGCAGCTAAAAAAATCCGCTATTTCATCATTCATACACATTCAGAAGCAAGGATAGCTACTTTTTTCTTCTGTATATTTTGAAAATTGTTTTTTGGAGAGAGATGCTCTTTTCAAATACAAATAATGTACCTAGGTACATTAACATGTTCCCAAGTAGGCATCTGGGGTGTGTAGCTGGAAGACAAATATTAGACTCACTTGCTCACTTTTACAACCTCATTTCTCTCAGCTCATTTTTAGTTTTACTTCTCCATCTCTCTACACAAGCACACATATACACGGAGCCATGCAGAATCTTCCCTCACCCTACTTCCTTTCCTGCTCTACATGCCCATATCCCCATATCCCCATATCTATGCGCTCTGGCTGGTGTATATAGCTGGAGTCGTAGCAGGACAGGAGTGAGGAGTAGAGTCAGAGTGTGGAAAGGTAAACCTAAGTTTTTGGGCCAATTGTGTAGGGAGAGTTAAGTAGTACGTGGAGAGAGAATAGTATAGAGTAGACAGGAGGTATTAGGTATGGGGAGAGGTGCCATTAGAGCAAATGTGAGACTTCGGCAGCATATGCATAAATATAGGGAAACCGGGAATAGGAGGGAAAAGTAGAGGAGTCGTACTTACTGGTACTGTGGGACTGCTTATTGCTGCCAGCCAAGCCTCCGCTTTTCACCATTCTCTAATTAACATTAGTACAACAAGTAGGTCTCTCTCTCTCTTCTCCTCACAGCCCGGCTTTATATGCAAAGATGAACTTCTCATATTTCCTCCCCAGGCATGGAAATTAATTCCACAAAATATTAACTATTAAACGTCAAGAAGTAGGAGAGAGACAGAGAGAGAGAGAGAGGGAAGTGTATGTTAGGGATATACATGCGTAGGTATATCCTTGTAGATATAGCCGGAGAGTCATGGGAGGAAGCAGCAGAGACCAAATATTGAGCTGAGAAATTGAATAGCCAAGAAAATTGAATCAGGAAGGTGCACATAATAAAATTGTGAATTTGAAACTGAACAAATCCTCCTTTTCCCTATGTCTTCCTTAATTGAAAATAACCTACACATTAGAGGGAAATTCTCAGCTTCCACATTCTCAACTGAAGATGCTCCATGCATCTCCGTCACCACTTTGTCTCTTATACCCTCAAAATCTTCCACACCCAATCGTCAACAGTCAACATTGTGAGACAGACAGGAGAGAGAAGAATCCAGTTCCATCCTCGGAGTCCTTTTTATTGATATACTCGAAAAAGACGTAAATACGTAAATACCATAGAACAGAACGATCCTCATTAGTTTTTCTAATACTGTCATCCCCTCGATACTTCCCAATGGGAAATATAATCAAACAATAAGTATACCTATACCTCCCTCCGTCTCCATCCCCTACATTCTACTTTCTACAAAGTAGACCTCCAAACTATTATTATTATTACTATTAGGCATTCTGCAGACTCCAGATATTAATAACAGAGAGGTATAAACTAATTATAAGTATCTATGTGCAATGCAAGCAATGTTATATCTGTCCGGGACGGCGTACCCTGCGCATATAATTATATATGTGCAAGAACTAATGTAAAATGTAAAATGTCGTAATTTGATAAATTCTTATGTTGTATTATTAAATGGGGACTGATTTTCATCAGGTTTTGTCCCTAAAAACTTTTTTTATTACCTATATTCGTACTATCGTTTGTATCTCCAGTCTGTAAGGTAATATTATAGTAGGGTTTTACTTACCTTCCTATCTTCTTCGTCATACATCTTGATATATCTTCTCGTCCACAATCTTTTGTCATTTTCATACATACGGCCAGCTTACAAATTAAATAATACACCTAGCTAATGGTAATTTATTCGAAAGTTGAATAGTAAACATAAGTTTGAGTTTAAATTAAAAACCTCTTTGACTCTATATTATATGGTATGAAGGAGACGGAGAATATTTTCCTTCCTCCGGGTCAAATGAGAGAGTTGGAATTTATCTCCTCAATCCTCGCTGTAATTGTAATTGATTACCCTTTTATGGTGTAGAATACATATTATTACGTTATTATGACTGATAGGCCTAGACAATCTTAGCACTATCAAACATTGTGGTTACAATTATTTATCTATCCTCAAATGTATTATTTTCTGCGAGTCTATCAAAAATAATGAGGGATGGCCACGGACACATAGCCTCGGCCAAAGGTTCAGCTCAATATCAGATATATTCTATTCTTTTCTCAGCATCTCTTACACACGGTCAGTGTAGGTAGGTACTACAGACATTAGGTAACCAGGATGACGATTATCTCTCCCATTACGACACATTCTTCCCTCCATCATCCATCCATCCCGTCTCACACAAATCCTCCACTTCCAACTACAGATATTTCCATTCGTCTCTCATGATGAACATCTTCACAGACGGATCGTTGTGGAAAGAACTCTCATTTCAAGCCCAATGTAATAGCCTCACTATAAGCAACATATCTTATATAGTCACAATCATATTATCGACAAAATCAGATATGTTAAGGATTTATCCGAGAATAAGAATTAAAAGTACCTAATCTAATTTCAACAAACTTGGTATAGAAAATTAAATCAAGACAGTACTATATACTATTATGATGATGCTGGAATCTGCTATATCTATCCTCCCGTACATTTAATTATATTAATGCATGGACGTAGACAATCTTGATATAATTTTTCGATGCTGCTTGATAGTGAGACGTGAGAAGATTGAGTGTGGTTTGACTTACGCCATACTGGACGGACTGACTGTGTATCAGTATTTCACACTTGGTGGAAATGGAAAGTATATTCGTCTGGACAGATTTGTAGTCGTCGTTTTTAGTCCTTTATAGACTATACAGACCTGCTCTACTTGCTCCTGTTTTTCTTTTTCCTACACGTCCTGTTGGAAGATATCTGCAAGAAATTGGACAAAAATACCTGTAGTGCCTATACACTGCCTATTCATTCTTGCATAAAATGCAATAACCTTATTATACTATATAGAATATAGGCTATACACAGATTGTGATGTTCCTGTCACAACCTTCCTAATTCCTTCCACACAGCACAACAGAGCCAAACAAAAGCTTTGGCCAAGTTAATCGGAAGCGTAAATACTTTGTCGCGCCTATGCACAGTACTACGGAGAAATGTGAATGATATACGACTGGGTAACCCAACTGGGATACTTGAGCGTTATCTATTCAGAGTAGAATAGATGAGTGGATTGATTAGTGATGTATAGCCAACGGGGCCAAAGTTGAGGAGAAGACGGACGGATCCGGGACGATGATAATAATGATGATAGTGATGAGAAATGTAAAGGAATAGGAAGCTTGTAAATTGACAAAATTATATCGGTAATTACCAAGTTAGACTGATAGGATGAGGGGAAAAGGGAAAAGTGAGCAGTGAAGCAGTGCTGCTGGAGCTGCGATCGTAGCTGGAGCGAGACGAGACAGAGAAAGAGTAGTAAAGAAAGAGTGTGAGGAACAATATTGAGCTCTGTCTCTCTCCCATATTTCTTGAAGGTCGGGAGAGACGTTGAGGGAAGACGGTGTAGGAAAGGCTGAGGAGGAGGATGGATGAAGAAGCTGAAAGAGAGGAGAGGAGACGAGATGGGAAGATGGAATGAGCATATACATTTGGATAGAGGGCAGATTGAACAATTCTATTATGTTTTTAAACTTTTGTCTTCTCTCTCTCTCTCCAGCTCCCAGCTCTTATTAAAACCAATATTAAGCCTTTACATTAAGCTAAAAAGAACATTTTATGTTCGCATAGTCCCCCTTGCATTTTTCCCCGACTCTCATTTCATATCCCCCTTTCGAAAATATGAATACGTCTGACTTTTATGATTAGATATGCTTACTTAATTGGAAATAGAAATACCTACCCATGAATACTCCACTTATTTCCCTTTAATATCCATTTCAGTGTTTCTCTCTGTAGCAAATGTATGCGGGTTGAGAAGGCTATATGTATATCTCAAGCGTTTAGTGCCAACCACTGCCTGCATCTACGCTCAATATTATACTTGTAATCATTTCCCTGTTTGATTCTCCTCCAGTCTTTCTCTCTCTCTCTTTCTAAAACTGTGGAGCTGTAAATGTATTTGCTTCCGCCACTGTGGCTACCGACTACCAAACAAAACCATTCATCCATCCATTACACTCTTGTTGCTGTTTACTTCACCCCTTTTCCTTCCTTCCGCATCTCCGCATTCCCTTCTGTCACACTCGCCGCCTTGAAAAACATCTATATGCTCTCTCCATCTCCCACTCTATCCGTCCTCTCTCTCTCTCATTTGATCATGAAACTAGGAACTAGTTCATATTTTTTCACTCCAGTTCCCGTCAACTCCTCACTCTCCACATCCATGTCTAACATTTGAATTCGGATTCCTCTGATTGCACTGTAGCCATATGTAGTTGAGCCTCAGCCGTCTTACTCTCGTACAATAATTCCCACAAAAACACAAGTTGCTCTCCTCATCCTACAAAGGAGACTGACTTTCCAACAAGATCCAAAGTCGGAGCGATGATGAAATGTATAAATGTGATATATGCAGATGAGCTCCACGCTCAAATTTACAACTTGTTCTTTGAGTTTATTATTAGTGCGGGAATAGGAGTATGTATACAAGGGACAACTGTAGAAATGAGTTCAACTCTCTATCCCCCTCATTTGTTTGAGGAGAAAAACAGGATACACAATAATATAGTTTGAGTGAGAGGGAAAATTACTTGATCATATTTCAGTAGATTTTGTATGTGTGTGTTTGAGTGGCTGGAAGCTTGATGGATATGGTTATGCGCTTACAGCTTTATAGTTGCTAATATTTTTTAGTTCGTATTGGGTATCGGTGTGGATGTCGGCATCCGTCTCCGTCTCCGTCTCCATATAGCTCCCGTAACAAACAACACACTGTGATGAGTCTAAGTGGTCATATATTTTGAGAATCAAATGAACCGAAGCCGTAAAAATTGAATCCGATAAACAAAGTCAAGTCGAGTGAAATCCTCATAGCTCCACCGTCTTCATCTTCGTCTCCGTCTTGTTCTTATCCTAATAGGAACAGAGCACAAGGGAATTGGAGGAATCGAATGAGGCATTTGTAACCAGCTGGATTTCGAGAGATTTTCCACTCTGCAGTCTCCAGCCTACAGCCTGTCATACAAATCCCATGGTCTGCTGATTTCCCAAAAAGTCAGACATAAAGAGAATGTGGAATATATAATATGGGATATATTGGATGACGGAGGACAAGTCATAATTGTTCCAGTTCAAAGACACTTTTGATGGTCGTTTAGTTGACGGAGAGATGACTTCTTAGATTATATTTAGTATACCTATATATATGTGTCAGGCTCGGGAATATAGAGATAGGGTAATGAGGCAGTCTGCGAGCAAATCAGAAGCCAGAGACAAAGACAATCGCTCTCGCTTTTAATTCTTGTGAGTAAAAAACAAATTGATCATATTACGTTGGCTTCTTTTAAAAACATTTTGACGGAGCGTCACATTATTTAACCGTTCTGTCCTTCCACACACCAACTACACAAAGCAAGATAAGGACTATACTGCCACTGCTACTACTACTACTCCTCGCCCTGCTCCTGTTCCACTGCTGTTCTTCCTCTCAAAATCTTATATGACGGATAAAACCTTTTTTTTTGCCAGCCTATTCCCACCTTTTTTCGAGCTCATTGGAGAAACATCAAACATGAATGCCTCCAATGTTATTTTTCGAGGAGAGGACTCGATGACTGGATGGAGATAAGGGGCGTATAGCATACCTATAGTTGCGTATACCTATAGTTGTAGTTACATTTATTTTTATTTGGGAAGTAGGAGCTTGACTGAGGGAATTCAACACAGATATATTTTTATGCGTGGGGCGAGATTTGTATTAGCGTTCTATATCGGTATCTCTTGAGTTCGTTTTCCCTTCCTTGTCTTTCCAACGGATGAGTGGTATTTATCTAGTTAGACTAGCGTCAATTACAATCTCTTTTGTTAAACGTTACAAAATCAAAATGGTCTAAAAGTCTAAGTTTTTTAAGTGTCCAGATACATATGACTATGCGCATACTGGCATGTTTTTTGTAAGATTCCTCAATCCATGTATCGTTTACATTGGGGTAGAGTAGCAGAGGCGCTTATCCATATTAATGTATATTAAGATCAAGATATTTATTGTTATTGGGATGTTAGTCGGGCTCATGTAGTTTATGCACATGTGGAGCATGTGAGGTAATCAATGCAATGTATGGTTGAGGGTTATGGGATAAGACAGGCCGGGAGGGATATTTCGTAGGACGAGTGCGGCTATGTTTTCATGTTGTCTATTAGTTCCCCTCACATGCACTATGCCCTATGCTGTTCCGCTCCTTCGTCTTTGCCTACCCATTGGGTATGTGGCCTATGTACTCTCCTGCTGTACAGTTAACTCTGCGGCTGTTGTTAGCCTGTTAGATAATCCGAATTGAGAGTGGGTAAAGATAGCTTGGTCTGGAGGTAGGATTGACTCTAATAGGAATGGACATCAACCTCAGTGAGGCCAAAATTTGGAAAAATTTACAGGAATACCTTCGGTATTATGGGTAGACATAATATATTTGACTTCCACAGTATTGCATGTAGATACCAACCCACCTACTCTCCATCGCTTCCCATGTTTTCTCGCCCTATTTGCGTGGCACCTTTTGAGAATGTACAAAAGGACAGTTTCTTTCTCTCCTGACGATGAGTGAGAGCTAAACAATAGAACTTCCTTTATTAACTCTCAGATCGTATTTCACACTGGAGTTGTCAATAATTTTTTTTTCTAAGGGGTAACCTCTCTCTACGGATATAGCATCTAACATATCCATAAGATCCCATAGCCAAGCCAACGCTGCCATCAACTGCCAACAACCAAACAACTATAACATTATTATGGTTTGCTTTGCTTCGGTTTGGGTTGAAGAGTGAGTGTTTGACATGTGTGAGCTACTCCAGCACTGTATATGTACCGTTAGCGTACGATACAATTCCAAAGAATGATACACTGCTATAATTGGCTTTATTGGTAAAAAATAGATCCAGTGTGTCTATACATGATTGTATCCTGACTCATAATTTCTTACACTTTCTATTGAAATGGAGTCAATAAATACATTATTATACAGAGATAGATTCAAGTGAGGGCACATCTGGAGAGTGAGTGCTCCTTCTTTATATCGCTCACTGTCTTAAATGTATACCTTACCTATCAGTATATACCTCCATGAAAATACATAGTAGCTGCCTATGTGAATATATATAGTCTACATTTTGAATGTGGACTTGGACTTGTATTTTTTTTAAGTTTTGATTGGTTCTTTTCCTCGTTCCATTTCCACTCAGACTTGGTCCCGGTCTGGAGTAAAAAGAGAAAGAGAGAGAGAGAAGAAAAGAGATGGGGAGAGAGAAAAAAAAGGCCGTGTAAAATTAGGTTTATCTCCCCCACACATTTGACACCCGGATTTCATCCAAGCCCCATTCATATTACATTACGTGACTTTCCGTTTGTTAACCATCATACCTTTAATTAAATAAGATTGATTTTTCAATCTTTGAACTTCCCCGTCCGTCTGCCCGCTCGTCTCCCTGTCTCTGTCCTCCATTACATTATTCAGTGGTTTCCGAGTCTGTTTATATGTAAATAAAATAATTACCTGCATACAAAATAGACTCAGAATGCGATGGAGTGGTGCCTGGCTGAATGTGCACTTTCTCCTCTATCACTTTTCACCAAGGACATGGACCTCTACATTCTACATTTGCCATGGTTATGATGAGGATGTGTACGCACTCAATGTTCAGTGTAATTCCATCTCCATGTCTCACTGAACACATACAGGAAAAGTATGTGGGAATCTTCCGATTAGCGGAGCCATAAGTCCACGAGTGAAAGATAAAAGAAGGCAGCGAGAGTAGAGGGAGAGAAAGAGTAATAAGATCATACATGGAAAATATGGAATGAAATCATTCTTAGGATACTACATGGAAGTATAGCTCAGTCACATGGCTACGTATGGAACTACATTGCACTACATCCATGTCCCCTCCTCGTGTCTTACACGATGACTTCCTCTCTCCGTCGTCGTCGTCTCCTCTTGGAAATCCATTAGTGGAATTAAAGGATTCACATGCTAAATAACGCTCAAAATCCCTCCTCACATTTCTTCACATGTTCTCACTGGAAATAACAATAAATTTTAAACATGATTTTCAAATGAAACCATATCATTAACTTCCCTCTTTACGCAGTGTTACCCTTCAGTGTTGATGCTAATTTCCTATCCTATGGTTCATACCATGGGTCTGGGTCTGGGTCTACCACGTTTCCATTTAATTCTGTATATAGGTCACTGCCTATATTTCCTTCCTTTCTCCGTTTTAATCTTCAAGAACAACCACCGGGGAAAACCATCGGTCAATATGGTCAGCCTCGAGGCAGCGGTTTATTACAACCCTTGACACATGAATGACACGGGGTCAAGCGAGATGACACCGTCACGGTCAACGTAGAAAACGTGGTAGGGAATGTAGTAGGGAAAAAATAATTGAAAATAACCAAGGATAATATAATTTTAAAAAATATTTTAATTAAATTTTAGAATATAAAACTTATTTTTGTGGGTTGTCTAGGAGCAGGTAGAGTGTAGTACGTAGAGCCTTGCTTGACGTTGTGAGAGGGTGGCAACCGCCGTCGTCAATACCATTGGTAAAAAGGAGACCGGAAATCAGTAACCTTGTTAAAGTACAGTCGAGTACGATAGGTAGTAGTAATAAATAGTACGTAGGTAGTTTAGAATAGTGTAGATATTTATTCAGCAAAAGTAATAATAAGTAGTAACCATTAACAAGACCAGATAATGAATGACGGCTATTTATTTGAATTCCCAAATCCATAGGCGGAGTAATAATAATTCCAATATACTATTAATAACAATAGCCATCACAAAACACCAGAACAACTCCGGGACCATGACAGTACCTACATACAAGTGCAGGACCCACAAGCAGTGGACAGAGAACGTACGCTTCTTCCCTACTGCCGTCAATTATTATTGTCCTGAATAGATCCCATTCATTATGTAAGTAGGTATTGTGACTGTGACACCCCGTATATTACTAATACATGGGTATAGTCAATAATTGAGGCTTCACAGGCACTGCTTGTACCAATGGAATTTCCAGAAAAACGAAAGAAACATGTAAATACATAATATACTTAATACAGTAATCCAAATCCGAAGGGACGTTAAAGCACTACACATAGTAGTTGTATGTTACATGAAAGTTAGGATGATGGAAAAAATTAATTGAATATAAGATTTAAAACAAATTGTCTGGTTGTCTAAAAGTGACAAGGAAATGAAAGAAACTAATCGGGAGGACAAAACAGTTGAAAATAGTTCTGGTTAAAAATGAACAAGGATTTTTTTGCGAGATGGATGAATGGACCAAACCAAGAAGTGATCGTTTTGAGGGGAAGAGCGAGAGAGAGAGATATGTAGAGAAAAAGGAGAAACTAAAAGTCGTATGTGTGTGTGTGTGTGTGTGTGTGTGTAGTTTGTAAGTTGTGTGGAACATCAAATGTCTGTTTGACTTGGATAACAAAAAAACAAACGGGCTGGCAAGAGTCGAAAAAGTTTACACAACATGATGGATGATGTTAAAATTATTCTTAATGCAGACGGAGATATAATATACAGAGAGATCTGTCTGCCTCTGCCTTTTTGAATCTCACTTCCACTAACTTTGACTCCACCAAAATTTACACAAGAGGAACGAGAAACAGGAAAATGCAAGATATAGAGAGAGAGAGGAACAGAGTCAAAATGGGGAATGTAGAATGTAGTTTACAATTGTATTGAGGAGTTATTGGAAAATTCTCATCTTCCTCTTCCCAGATCTGGTAATGATGGGAAGAAATCCGGGTGTAAATGTATGTAGCCACAGCTCAGGTTGACGACAGGGACATGCACTCCACATATCTACATAGAGCGGAGCAGTAATTGTTTTTTCTTCATTCATTCCTCTTAAATACATGGGCTCTCCAGCTCGTACTCCTCTCGTCCCACGTGTCTATGTAATCTCATCTCACGTAATCTCACACACACTACCAGGGATCCTCACTAATTTTTGACCGCGTGCAACTTTAATTTTCAAAAAAGAGTCGCGTGTGACATGTAATTTATCTTTATAAAAAAGCACCCGCTTTTGCGAATTTAGTATAGTACCTGCCAAACTGTTAGAAAATTACTTTTCTTGGCACTAAATTGCATCGGTAATTCTTTTGTCATCTGATAATTAGTTACTGCCAATTTTGAGGTGTGTAATTAATTCAAAATTTTCTAAATAAACTTTAATTTTCTTAAAAACTAAACATGTTTGGAAATATGTTGCCATTGCTCCGCGTGCTACTAAAATTGTCGCCGCGTGTGACGTAGTGAGGAACCCTGCCGGACTACACAGTATGTACATTCTACTTTCTACACTGAACAGAAAAATTTTATTTCCCAAAAAAATAAAAAATCGTTCAACTTACAGGTTAATAGGGAAGTAACGAGTAACAAAATGATGTGTGAAAATGAGAATTAGATTCTAAAAATACTAATACTCAAATTATCCTCCCGTTAAGTTCCGGTAGATTATATTATCCATCACATTACTATATGCTTCTACTCCACTACTGTCTACTGTAGTCATATTACACTCACTCTCCGCTATCCCAAACTGAAACGAGGCTTTTATTATTTTTTTCTCTCTCTCTCTTCAATTTCCCTCATTTCTCAATGATGATATATAATGAGATGTGTAGCGTCAAAAGTTACGCAAGTTCTGGAGGTAAGCATAAGTAAGGTGATAGGATTTTTGTTTATTAGCCCAGAGGAAAAAAACTCAAGTTTTTTGTACGTTCTCTCTCTTTTTTTTTTCTTCTTCTTCTTCTCCCCAGTCATTGAGGATCTAGAAAATGAGCCATAGCATATTATGTATATTACATAATATATCCTTGTGTTAAAAAATGCTCAGACTGTACAGGACTCAGAAGGGTACATTATGTCACTCTCGAGTGATAAATGTTTGTATACGTAACGTGCTGAGCTAAAACATCAAGTTGCACGGAAATATCCAAACATTTTGATGTGATAGGAATTTAATATAGAAAAAGCTACCCTATTACCATTTACCCATCTAGATATACACTGTGAATATATATAGTTTTATATGATATATAGTTTTACTCCGCCACCCCGTATCAATATCGATCCAGACCTCTCAGTACCCAGTCGTAGTCGTAGGCCAAGTCGTATACCTACAAAGATTGGAATTCATCTTCCAAATGATTTATTCCAACTATTTTTTTTTCTGATTCCCAAGCCATCGGTATAAATTTTGTGCGGATTTTTTTATTTACATATTAATTTTATTGCCTATGAAAAATTTATAATTTTCCTACGTAAATGTTCATGCTTTTCTGTATGTACCTACTACATATTTGTATATTTCCAGTTCTAGCTATACAATGTGCACCATTGTAATAGTTTTTAGGGTAATTAAAGAATGAGCTGACTCTGACAAGTTTTTATTTTATGTACTCCAAGTAATGCACTTTAAGATAGTACAAAATTTTGGCTCCATGAGCAACTAATTATAATTACTATATTATGACTCTATTTAACTTTAATTGAGCTGCTTTGAGATATATACCTGGAAAGGTGCATAGTGTAGAACGCAGCAGAGTTAAGGATTCATCATGCCGAGAAATGAAAGTAGGTAGGTAGGACTCTTTCCTGCCTATAGCTATTCAAGTACCTACATGGTAAATCATTTTTGATTCCCCTACAGATTAAGTGATAGTGATTTGTTCAGGAAACATGAAACAAATGAACGTGAATTGGATTCCACAATCATCTTTAATTACCTCCATGAACGTGTAAACTAATTTCCTCCGCAATCATAAAAAGCACGAGTCATTTGACAAATATATAATAATATTTCAGAACGAATACTACACATGCATACCCCTGTCCCTACCTACATATAATTATATATAAGGGCAGATATAGTAGGTAAGGTATAGGTACAATCAATGTAAAAAATTGCCTATGACCGGGTCCGTGTCTTACTCACACAAAGTAGTAGGTATAGGTAGGGAGTAATGTATATTGAAAGGTAGGACAGCATGGAGAAGAGTATAGCAGGTACTATTATGATGCGTGTAGAGATTTTTACGATGATATCAATGCGTGTATACAGGAATATTTAGTGAGGGTGGTGGGTGTTTGGTGTTGAGGATTAGATGCTTGTCCTGTGATACTATCAGCGCTATTCCCAACGCTATTTTATCAGCGTGAGGGAGGGAGTGGGAGCTGGTGTATATATAATATGCAGTATGCATCAATTCCCACATACAAATTCCCAGTGCAGCAGCAGTAGGTATAGGCATCTCTGTATGCTTGTAGATATACATGTCTGGAATATTTGTAGGTTACATTTTATATGATATCGGTTGGAGATGACGGAGTCTCCATATGAGACGGTCACTTGTTGACTAGTTGGCGGGGCCAAATGGTCACGACGTGTTTTCATCTTTCCTTCCGTTCCGCTTCCATTGCGAATGTAAATAGAGAGGCATGCTATCAAGTCCGTATGAATGTAAGTGGAGCTTTGAACTTTTCCTATTTTCTCAAATGTTTTTCCCCGGGATTGTGAGAGTGTTTCTTGTGAGGATGAAAAATGAAGTTTGCTATGGTTGACACGGTCCAAATTGTTTTTGCATTCCATTTTTGATTCAAGCCAGGAAGAGTGAGTGAGTGCATGAGTTGGAGAAGAGAAATTATTTCTCTCTCGCTACTCCGCACTCCTCAGCCCAAATATATTGAGAGCTGTGCCCGTGTAGTTTTTCCTCTCAACCAGCCCTCCACATACAGCACACTAGACCGCTCGTTCTGCTTCCATTTGTGTGTTTGTACTTTCACATATATATTCCTCTCAAGTGTGCCTCCGTTCCTTACCAGCAGCCCCTCCACTCATATGTGTGTGTGTACATATGTGGACTGAAGGAGAGGGTCCCGAAGAAGAAGGCGACGAAGAAGGAGGAGGAGGCATACGCGTAGAATAGGCAGAGAAAATACATAAGTAGCGTAAGTATGACAGACTATAGGCGCACATTTGTCGTTATGGATACATACATGAGTGTAATGAGCGTCACAGCGAAGAAAAATCGTCCCTGTATAGATCCAAATTTTAGATTTTCCCAAAGTAATTTCCTTCGTAAAAATTAAATACAACATATCTCAAAAGTTTTTTCTCTCCTCTCTTCAATCTCCTCCTCAGAGATGCATTGTGTCTTGATGTTGACTCGACATGGTGGTGGTGGAGAGTACATAGTAGTAAATTACAGTGCTTTATTCTTGCCACGGTACCATTATGTTATTAGGCTACCTCAATTTTTTAACTTGGATATTTTAACCTGTCCTTCTTAACGGGTCGGTTGCCGGTTCGACGATTCCCTTCTTTTATTTATCATATATCAAGGAGAGAGAGAGATGGGAAAAAAATTATAAGTATACGATGAAATAGGAGCAGTCAGTTTAGTCAGTTAAGAATTGGCCTGCTGGCTCATCTTTGTCTTTCTTTTTATTTTTTAAATTTTATTTGAAACTTGACTGCGTAAAGTTAACTGGAGTGAATGCCGCACCGCACCGGTAGAGTTGGAGTGTCGAAGTATCTGTATCTTTCTGTATAGCTCCAGAAATATTAGAGAGACATAGACATACAATTACAATTACACCCTATGCTACTATCCTATCTCTTTAAGTATTTTCCCCTGTATTTCCCCCTCTGTCCTGTATATTCTGCCTTCCTTAAGTTTCCCTTCTAGTCTCCAGTTTTGAGTGAACTTGACTTGTTTTCTCAACTATTAAATCCTCGTAACAATATTACACACATATATAATTATTGCCACCACCACCACCCAAAAAAAATCCCTTTTATTCCATACAGATTTATGATGGTAGAAAATTATCCAAAAATGGGAATCTCTTGAACATATCATTTCCGTATGCTCTATCATAATAATATATAAAATTTTGACATTTTCTCATACTCTTCATTTTAATCCTACTCTGCCTTTCAAGAAATCCAGATTCTTCCCTGCTCCTTCATCTATCTATGTGTATCTCCACTTTTACTCGACTTGGACTACGGACTCCTCCGCCAACCCATACGGTTCAACCTCCATGTTGGCCTCAGGTCTATTCGCTCTTCCTCTTTGATCCTTCACACTCGCAACCACACTAAGTCCAAACTTAAGCTGAGAGATAGGTGCTGCTCCGTATGTGGAGGCTATATTCCATATGTAGGCGAGTTCTTATATTTGTTGTAAGTACACCTACTACTCCCTGGTGTATAGCGTATTCCGTCTATATGCTCCTAAACTGTATATAACCTCCACAATGTAGCATGCACCCCAGCACACGGCCTTTTGTTTTTTAACAGATCGTTTCGGGTCGACGTTGTACCCGACACGAGAGTAGTGAAATGAAACTGATATTTAATAAGTATAGAGCAATGGAAATGGCATTTTCTCGTCGTTAGTCAGTTTCTTTTTCTCTCAAAAATTCTAAGGTTTTCTTGTTTCTTGGAGGAGTAAAAAGTAATACTTGGAGATAGGTAGGTAGGGAGGTAGGTAGGGATGACCAAAAGCAAGGAGAGAAGCGGCAAGTGGCATACCTTACCTATCATCGTAAACACTGACAACATCTTCACCTCTGCTCCTTAACAAACTCTTTGACTGTCAGTCATGCAGGTTTTTGAGTCCCAGTCCCAGTCAAATCATGTTAAGTTATACTTATGAAATGGATGGGCTACAATTTACCTGAATCAATAATCTGTTGATATCTCCATTTCCAAATTCTAGTATTCTTCTCTCTCTTTTTTGCCCTTCTCTCTCTCTCTCTCTAATATTATGATCCCATTCCATTAACCATTCTCGTTAGAGCAAAACGAAAAAAACACAAAGAATAAAACAAAAAAGATAGTAGAGAGAGAGAGAGAGAGGAATAAAGATAAAATACTGTCAGTCGTGAGTATTTTACAATAAACTAAATCTAGATAGTGTATAACATCTTACACAAGTTGTGTAGCTGATAGGCAATTCAAATGTTTATGTCATGCTAATGTTCATGAGATGAATGGAATCGTGATTTGTTTCTGGGAGTAGTTGCGATTAATATAGTCAGTTATAAATTTATTTTATGGGGATTATTACTGTTATTAAGGTTTGGTGTTTTCGTAATATGATTTTGATTCAAACATGTAGTGAGTGGTCGATCTGTTGTGTCTGCATGTATGTATATGGATTGGTTGGATGTTGGATTTGAATTTGGATTTTGGACGTCGGACTGGATTGGTTGACGGAGTATAAGGTTGTTCCACTTGTTCCTGTTTCATATCTCGTGACTATTACTCCCTCTGTATACCCACTATATATTCTCTCCAACTCTGGGCAAAATATGAGCAGAGGCTCACTACTCACTACTCTTTTATTC
This sequence comes from Dicyrtomina saundersi, assembly GCA_034695245.1. Lineage (NCBI taxonomy): Eukaryota > Metazoa > Arthropoda > Collembola > Symphypleona > Dicyrtomidae > Dicyrtomina > Dicyrtomina saundersi. The sequence goes on from JAQFZE010000065.1 coordinate 20,161, forward strand.
TATTCTCTTCGCCTCCTCATATTTTAAGTGGAACTGAAATTGGAATTTTCCAAAGAAAATTCTTGGAGCATGTATATTTTACAGCGTCTCTGTCCCATAGCCGCAGCGCTCAGCTCCCAGCTTCTTCTCCTTCTTCTTCATGGCAGCCGAATATGTATATTATTAAATTCATGAATTCATATTTGAGCAACTATATTGATAATTATTTGATGGAATGGTAATTGCCTTTATTCTCAAGTTCTTAGTTCCTATAGTCATGGAGGACGATAATAGTATTTCATTTCGTAAATTCATATCTTACGTTAGTACCAATAAACTGAGGAAACGAGAGATTCCAAAAGTGCTTAGATTATGCACAGCTTTGGTATTTGAATCCTTCCGCTCCTTCGCAGTTCCTCCGTCTCCGTCTCTCGCCTCCTACATGCTTCGTCTTTCCTTTTTGGCTTTCTACATCATTCTACCTTTAATTTTGGGAGGGGGAGTGCGGGATGGGGGTGGGGGTTCCTGCACGGGAATCTAGTGCAAATGTTTTGTGACTGGGGATTATTACTCCAAGAAGACAAGAGAGAGAGAGAGATACGCGGAGTAACTGCATAAAATAATGTGAGTGTATTTAAGATTTAAGTGTAAAAGGGAATGCAATGCGGTATGCAAATGGGAGAGCGGAACGCACATGGACACATTTACCAAGAGTCGCTACAGAATGTTTAATAATTATTGTATTTATGCTCAAAATCTATACTCACTCTGAATCTGAAGACAATACAAGGACTGCCTTTGGGACGACCAAACCAAAGTCGACTTCTCACTACAAACTACACACTCCACACAGAGCCACACAATACAATCAAGGAATGAGCCGAGAGAGTTTGTGTGTTTAGTCAAACTTGCTCTGTACAATTACATTAAATTTTATGAGCATTATATATCAAAATAGAGAAGTAATAATTAGTTAAGAGACAGTCTAGGTCATAATTTACAATTCAAATGGAAGACGGAGGAGGTTTCCCAATAAGCGGGACGTCAGGAGTGTAAGTCTGCAGAGTTTGTCTCGTCTATGTACATACGTCAGGCCAAGCATATAATATTCCGGCTTTTGAGATCTTCTTGAGCTGCTCTTGAGTGTGGAATTGTGGAATGTATAGATGGGTACGATAGGGACTTTATACACTACCCAACAAGGCCCACTACTACTACTACTCCTACTACTACTACTTCTACTACTACTTCTACTACTACTGCTGCCTTCCCATTTGAACCCATGGAGGTAGGTAGTAAGGTAAGGTAGGTACGACTGCGGCCACGAGGCTTGTGAGTAGCCCAGCCGAAACTTATACAGTAACTAACAGCACCCGAACTAAACGTCCCCAAAAAGACCAAAACACGCTTACGTAGACACTCTGTGGACTTGAAGTCGGGATGGGAAAGGACGGCGTTGAGAGACCTGTGCTCGGCTCCAAGTCTCATAAGGATGATGATGAGGCTGGCTGAATGTTGGTGGTCGTCGCTCTGACTAGTGAGTCTTGAGCTGTACTTGCAGATGAGCTGACTCTCATCCTCGGATGACGTCAATGTTGTTCACACAGAAAACGTCCATGTATGGATGGATGTATTGTAGGGAATAAAGAGGAATGAGTGAGGAATCATTCTGTCACAGACGCTATCATATCCCATTCCGAAGCTCATCTCAATATAGACCCACACGCTTCTCCTCCTCAACACTGCACTCCACTAGACGAGACAAACCTCTCCAAGTCCAACTTGAGCAAGACATAAGAACTTGAGAGAATACTTACTTTTCTTTTCTCGCTGGTCTCTGTGTGGTGGTAAGTGGATAGGCTCCTTTTCTCTCATCTCCTCTGCTGTAGGCTTTTTTTTATTCCTCTTCTCTGCATGTCCAATGAGATGTAGTTTGCATGGTAATCTGAATTTCAATTCGAATTCATGATGCACAAAGCTTCGCCATTAGAGTCTCGTCGCGTTTGATGTAACGTCATGACTGGGGTAAGAAAAAAAAACTATAGAGTCAAGTGTGTTCCTCCTGAATCCACTGTCTGTCTAACTACTAAACTTAAAGGATATTGTGACTTTTCTCAGTGTCTCCTCGGAAAAAGTTTGAATTAAAAGGTAAAAAGTAATCATAATCGAAGGTGAAATTACAGTACAGATGAATTTGATAGGATTTTCAAATGCTATATTAATGGAAATGGAAGAGTCATAATTAGCGATGCAGACCACGACCCATGCAGAAATTCTTATTAATTGTAATAATTGTATAAGGGCAGGTGGGTTCGGAGTTTACACCCACAGTAACTTAGGATGAGGTTCGATGCATGATTATCCCGAGTGACGATGAGTATAATATAGGTAGGGATATTATTGGTCTCCCTGGTCAGGTATGCAGCAGACAGATACGCATGTATCCATGAGCAGTGAGATACAGGACGGGAATGGTGCTGGTCCTGGCTTAAAAAAGAGCTTTTCGAATTGGTTTAACTTTCAAGAAGTTGACTGGATGAATGGCTTCATATGTGAAATAATATAATGTATCTGCACTGTGTGTAGTGTGTAGTTTTGGAATAATGTAAGTAATGGGAGTAATGGGTAATAGACACGTAGAGTTTCTGTGTCTCTACCTCTACGTATGTTGTTTGTGGGTGCACAAGCCAAAACACAAAAAAAAATAAAATAAAAGCTGAGAAAAGTAGAAAGAAATGAGATAAGATGGAAAACAATGGTTGTTGTGGGGACGGAGTTGAAAATGAAAAGAAGGCAGGCAAAGCCGAAACATATCATCAAGGCAGTGAGGAAATTTCAACTTGAAATGAATGATTACAGTAATTTTCGATTTGGAAATAAAGGTGCCCTTCATTCAAAGGCGGATCAAACATGCTCTTAAAACTCTGTAAGTCTCTTTGATATTTATTCCCTTCTCCTTCATTTTAAGATTCTTGGCCTGCCTGCTCGCCTGCTTCCTTCCCTCCCTCCCTCCCTGCCCTCAGTCAGTTTCAGCTTGTAGTACTTAGTGCTCAGCTCAACTCACCCATCATAAACGACGACGATCTGAGCACGTATTAGTCCGGTCCTGTACCTATACCTATGCCTACATCTGTACGTAGCTGGGTCGAAATCGAGAAACAACCTTCCCTGCTGCCTCCGTCTGTACTGTACATCATTCTCCAGATATCACACATACCAGGGCAGTCAGGTACTTCCCTTCCTTGTCCATGTATATAGAGATACATATGCATCCACTCGAAAAATCTGTGTAGAGAAACAAGAGTATATAGAAGTTACCTACTGATACGGATATATATATTATATTCCTCTACTATTCTAGAGTATAAGTACGCCAAGTCAACTCAAGTCAAGTCAACAGAATGATTCTCTTTGGGCACCCATCATGTTTACCTCTCTCTCCCTAGTCGACTCATTCCTCTGTCTGTATTCCCTCTCCTTGACTCTTTAAATCGCCCAAATTGCTAATAACTCTAATCATTCGAGGCAAACCGAACATTTCATCTGAGAAAATAAGCATCATTTTCTTATATAATTTTACTTGCGTCAACAAATTTATTGCTCTGACAGGCAGCCTACCTGTAGACGTTCATATCTGCTGAGGAACACAGTGCAGGGAGCAAGAGGTAAAGGGGAAAAGCATGGGCATAGCGGGTTCCTTAAATAAGCACCACAACTATCACCATCACCATTTCAAGCTGCCTATCAGCTACATGTATTTTTTGTGTGTGTGTCTCATGCCCATCATCTCTTCCTCTTTGTTCTATATGTAGGGGCACCACAACAACAGCTACTACTACAAGCATTCACTTGAGTAGAATGTACGGAGTTTAAAAACACAATATGGAACTGTCCATTTGGAAAAGTGTAATAGACACACATAGAAAAAAGAAGATTACTTGTATTATTACATATATCTGTATATTTAAGCTTTTAAGACAAGTACCAGCTCTACCACCACCACCACCACCACCACCACCACCCGACCTCACCCAACTCAATTGCTCATCTAACTCTTATCCTACAGCATATCTTTACGCCTACAGTTATGTAAAATTATACTCATTTTTTAACTGAAAACATTTTTACCCACCGAGTCCGTTTTCTTTTGTGGCTGCCAACGTCGTCGTCGCCATCGAGCGACATCAGAGTAGAGAGAGAGCCCAGAGTCTGTTACTGTCCATTCTATTTTTAAGTATATACGGCTTCCCTTATAATAATAATTTATTTCATGCAGTATTTAACATGGAATAATTTGTAGGCTCAAAACATTCAGTCCTTCCCTCTCATTACAAAAGTATGTGCATATAGGTATGTATATAGCTAACCTACCATATGCGTCTCTCCCAATTGTCTAAGTGGAACATTTAGGTAGGTATTTGATTTCCTATATAGTGACAAACTTCTTAATTAGCTGGCGTAAATGGTAAAGTATAGAGTCTTGTCTTTTTTTCTCTCCCTACAAAAAAAGACACCCTTGAGATGCTAAAAGGGTTCATTTAATTATCATTTTTCCTCATATGATAATTAAGTACAAAAGCTCAAGAGTGGTGGTGGTGGGGGATGATTTTATAAGTGCAGAAAAAAAAATACAACGATTAGAAGATCTCTCTACTAATTTCTCTTGTACTCATTTTTAATTATAATAATGATAATGGCTTAATTATGTCGACCTTTACAAAGTTATTATTATTCAAATTTTTTCACCCTTCTTTATTTGATTGAGTTTGTGTGTGTGTGTGTTGATTTTCATTTCCATTTAGTTAGGGAATGAGATAGAGAAAGTATCTCCTGTAGTTATTGTAAGTGGGAGCAATTTAGGGTTAAAAAAAATGATTTTCTAGCAATGAACCGTGCTCACACAGAGGAATTCAAATTTGAACTGTGTGGCAAATACAAAAGGAATTTTATACATTTGTGAGTGTGTATATAATGTGGAAGGCTCGGGACTATATGTATAGGACCCTACCTATACATATGTTTATGGGAGTGAGTGAGTGAGTGGAGAGAGAGAGGACATAGAGCCAAGGGATAAATTTGAATTGGGTCTGCGGTTAAAAATGAATTTGAGTTTGTGTGGATGAAATGTATTTTGCATTTATTTATTTTTATGGAGAGTACAGTCGTGGGTAAAAGAGATAATGGAAGTTGGATGAGATTTTGTAAAACAGGGGGAATTTATACATTGGCATGAAATGAGACTTATACTTATGTACAAAATCCATATGAATATCAAAACATACAAAAAAAAAGGAGAGCGAGCGGCTTGGAAATAAGTAGCAGGAGCAATAGGTGCCTATGTAATGTATAATCTTCATGCGTGGAAATGTATATGTATGCCAGTGTTAGTAGTATATATTCCCACTCTCGTTTTGCATAAAGTCTACAAGTCTACACCGTTGTTTTCTCTGTCTCTCTCTCTTTTAAAAACATCTCGCTTTCTTTATAGGTAGGACTTTTTTTCCTGGTGAAAATGAGATACCTCTATAAAAGTGTGGCTGTGTTTGTGTGTAAAAAGGAGGGATTTGTATGGATATAAGCGATCTCATGTGAGCTCGGTCCTCGTATGGTTGAGTTGAGTCAAGTGCAGTATATACATAGGGACTCCATACACACACTTTCCTTCCGCTGTTTTGCCCTAGTAGAACCTCCAGAGTTGGAGTTGGAGGTTACAGAGTTAATCAAAAGCTATGAGACGAGGGTAATACGGAGGAGAAGTGCATGTGTTTATGATGATCTGGAAAAAGAATCGGATTTGCTTAGATATGCATAAGGTTGTTAACTTTATAGTGGTATTTACAGGGATGAGTGAATGTTATTACAAATGGAAAATGTGTATTTGTGATGGTACATTTCTTGTTATGGTGGTTGGCTCCTTGCCTCCAGAACTCTCGTAGTAGTCGTCCTCGTCTCGGTCGTCCTAATTCCTATGATATGATCCAGATATATATGATATAGTCAACTGAGCGAGAGCAGACAGACTTTTACAAGTAGGTAGGTACTTTGAATTGTTTCCCATATGTCTATTTTAAGGTCCACATAGACCTGGTGTAAACTACTTGAGTCGTAATCATATGAGCAGAGTACCGCCATCATACATTTGATTATACATATAATTTTCTAGTTCTTTTTTCTTGCATAATATTAGCTTGAACCGATGAGGGTACACACATTGTTTTTTCCGAGGGTTTTTTTTTCGGGGTGCTTGCTGGTGTTGATGTTGTTGGTGTTAGTTTTGGGATTGAGATGGGCGCTTGGTGGAATTTGTCGCTTTTCTTACACAACTCTTGACGCTTCACGCCCAGGCTGCGGCGGTCACCACTGAGACGGAAGGGAAGCATGTAGAAACTAGAAACTATATTATGTTCTCACTAAATGAATTGAGAAGACAAACAAAGAGACACAGTCAACTAAGCAACCAACCAAACAGAGACAATTTAGTCTCGAGAAAAGAGCATTTGAAGATGAAAGAAACAAAGGAAAAGAAAGTCTATGTATGTGTGTATATGTTTGTCTTCCTTAAATAGAAAATGAGCCAGAGTCGGAGTCGGATAGTAATCAGGTTCTAGATACTACTATATAGTGGACTCCTATTTTGAAAAATATGCAGAAAAAGAGTGGCTGGGTCTTTTGAGGGGAAAAAAATGAAAGTTGTCCCAATCTACGTGTGTCTGTGTCCGTGAAGGGTATATACGGGAGGTGGGTAGTAGTCGTATAGGAAAGAAAGACGAGAGCCAGGACCTTCTTCCTCCATGGAAGCAGACAGACAGACATGTACACATGAAATGGTATTTTGCGATTATTTCACCGTTCCCCCAGGACAGCCATTTAATCTCTTGTGCTGATGGGATCATCCTGTTCCATTCATTATAACCCGAGAATATTATATAGATGTATGTGGAACGTGTGAGAGCGGAGTGGAGTCTCGGAGTCGACTCAACTCAACTCCTTTCTAATCTCTTTCCTTCCTCATTGTTATTTTTTAAAGTTTTTCTTCCCTCCGCGCCTCACATGAACTTGGCAATTTCACAAAAGAAAAGTAAATTGTCAAAACAGATTAGTTCCTTCAAAAACAGTTGTGTGCCCATCCATGTATCTCCTCTTGCAAAATATAATCCATACAGCCCGACAAAGTTTTGTTTCCAAACAATTATCAGAAACTTCATCCTATGAGTTGAGTCTCTCTCTCTCTCTGTCTGCAAAACAGTTCGTCTCTTCCTCAAACACAGATAGAAATGGAGAGATGGAAAAAAATGAGTGAAAGAGAGAAAAGGAGAAGCGAAGGAAAAAATGATGAGGAAACTTATTCGTCAGCCACTTTGTCGCTTCCCTCCATTTGTGTCTACTATTATACACTTCCCATGTTCCATCTTTCCCAATTGGGGGTCTTAGACTCATCACATTTGTTTTTCTCATTCTTGACTATGGCATGAATATGGAGTGTGGCGGTGTTTGGGTTCTCGGGGAGTGCAGCAGTGAGAGAGTCTTATTCCTTTTTAACTCCTTTCTAAGTATCCATAACAGCTTAAAATAAAAGCGGTTCTTCTCCTCACCAATACATACATCTTATTTCACCAAGTAACACACACAACTTTGTTAAAACATATCCCGATACTAAAAAGTCAATCAGATGCCTCTTCCTATTCTCTCATGACTCATTTCCACTCACTTAATCTGCCTATGCATCTCACGGCTGGAGGAAACTTTAGCCACACTCACACTCATCGTCAGTCAGTTGAAATCCTGAGCTGAAGGTAGACATTATACCTGATAGCCCTTTTTGTTACATCCTATCCACACCTACCTGCCTATACCTACCTACCATGTACATACCACACTGTATAACTTTCAAGTATTCACATGAATGTGGAATTCTAGTTCTACACTGTAGCCCCATGTCATTCCATGGCCCTTCGTCTACCCAAGTCACTCTTATTCCCAGCCTCTCTCTCTCTCTTTGTCGACTATGCTACATTACAGATAGGTGCTGGCGTGCCGGTACTATATAGTGTAGAAGAGGACGGGAGTTGTGCTCTGAACCCTAGCCCAAGGTTTAAGGTTGAGCGTATAGGGTAGAGTGCGAAGTAGCAGGGACGATGATAGTCAGCAGCAAACACATCGTGAGTAGGAAATGTAGCTATGATATGGGCATGAACATACATATACCGTGTGATGTGAGGTGATTTTGCTGAAAAAGATGAGCATAATATTGGCATTGGTTTGCTTTAGTTAATATTAAGTGAAGGGGTTTATGCATACAAGATGATGTAAAGTGGAGATGGGGAGGGGAGTGGGAAGGAAGGAGAAGCGGTCGTGGAAAAGAGAAGAATAATTGAGTTCATGTCAACAGCTGATTGCTCAACTGCACTGAACGGGAGGGAATGGAAGGAAAAGGGAAATGATTGTTTTAAGTGGAGCATGGATAAGAATTAAAAGTTTAGAATCACCTCGTAAGATTCCAAGCAGACAATTATCACAGTTGGAGAAGAGGAGTATCATTTCAAGAAAGAAAATTAGTCCGACTACATAGTTGAAGATTCTATCCTTACCAAGATTGGAGATAAAATAGAGAAATGAAAATTAAGTGAAATAATTAAGAAGGCAATCCTTGAGTGGTTCTCTCTTTCCACTGTGCTCTTCTTATTTCACGCTACACTCTCACAGTGATACACACACACATCCCTATGGTAGAAGCGTCTACCACCTTTATTCACATCCTCACACCTATATCCATATGCATTCCCCCATGCGAGTGGATAGGTACCTACCTACTTATGTGAAAATACAACCCCAGAGCCTCATCTGAAAAATAAATGTAGGTGTAGAGCTGTACATACGTGTGGGGTGGAGGTGGAGAGTGCCCATAGTTTTACACAGTGTGGAGGAACTGTGAAGGCAGGAAAAGTCTCTGCACGGAGTCCATGTAGCATAGAATCCAATGACTTCACGTCCACCTCTACGAGTCATTATGGACGGGCCTCGTAATTGGCAGTTCTCTCATATTCTCATTTGCTTACAGTCTCTCTCTCTCTTCGCTCCTTAGACTTTTCTTGAGCTCTCCTCCTGCATGACATGGTGGCTCTGTCTCAGTCGCCTCGTCCACTCTCCGCCACTCCGTGACTCTGATGGTCTACAGAACTGGACTCGTCAGGGATATTGGTGGGTGTGATTGTGACAGGAGAGCAAATGAAATGGAATGAGACGGAATGAAAAACTGCCGGTGGACATGTTCAGGAGGCGAGGATTGGTGTAAATGGAAATTACAGAAAATAAATGCAAAATGCAAATGATTGAAATGATGATGATGGCTCTCGAGGTGATTTGACAGTTGAGTTGACTGCTGCAGCAACTCATTCCCAGTCCAAGTCCAATTCTCAACTCCCAACACACCATCTCCAACTACACACACACTTAACAGCCTCTCTCTATCCAATAAGAGATTCAAAATAAGCAGAAAAAAAACTTGAGATTATTTGCAGTCTCTCTCTCTGGGAATACATAGCATTCTTCCCACTCTACTGCATCCTCCACTAATACAACAACTACGACTACGCTACATGCATAGTCATTTGAGACTGCATTTGCATTCCATGATAATGCTAAAATTCATATATGCATCCCGTCCACCATATCTCCATCTGTATTCTGTACCTGTAGCATTCTTACCATTATTATCATGACTCCTTAAAGCGCTGTCTAAGTCTAGTAGCATGGTACATCTGAGTCTGATGGTCGTTCGTCTTCTTCTTCTTGTTTTGGGGGTTTTGGTCTTAGTCGTGTGGTCCACAAAAGAAATTACGTCAGGATGACGAAGAAGGTTTGATTTTCCTTTTGGATTCCACACATTTGTGACTCTACTACGGACAATCATTCTTGAGTTGATGTGGAGAGGAGGGAGGTAGGTAGTTGTATGATTGTGAAGGGAGTGAGATATATACAGAATACGAATGCAAGTAAGACGAAATGAAATAAAATGGGAGAACCTGTTGTTGTGTTATTCCTGCCATAATTTTCATATGGTTTCAATGTTGTTGTTGGAAGAAATGAGGAGCACGCGATATATTATTATTACCTACGTACGGATACCTATGTAAGTTCATCAGCTAAACAGAAAAAAGAAATCTAGCTAATCGACTCTCATGTTTAACACATATCCACATCCAAATCCAAATCCACATCCATCCTCAAACTAAAAAAAGGAAAAAGTAAAAGAGAAAAAAAGGAAAGAAAAAAAACTAAAAGAGTATTTTACACTCCAGTATTTATCAAGTCAAAGTGAGACTTGTACATCCACAATTAATGTAATATATGTTTGTACAATAAGTGTAGACTGTGGAAACTATAGAGTATATTTTTCATATGTATTACACAGGAATAATGTGTGTGTGTAGTACCGAGTAGGGAGTAGTTAGATTCTTTTTCATTTCCCTTGATTTTTGGATAGGAAGGAAAGGAGCGAGAGTCAAAAGACAGACATAACAGAGAGAGAGAGAAGAACAGGCAAAAGTAAAGCTAAAAATTTGACGCTTCTTTAATGTGAGCATAAGCCTCGGCCTCGGTCTTGGTCGTGCATGGTGTTGTTGTAGATGTGCATATAGTATAGTATTGGAAGCATATTATAGCCTAAGTTGATTTCTAACTCTGTCTGGCTCGATGCTTTATGCATGTACTATTAGTGCTGTGGATGGATGTGTGTGTGTGGACGAGTGGTGGAAGGCCTAAACTGAAATGGTATAGGGAAAGGGGCTTGGTGTACATTACGTTATTATTATTACTTTGGAATGAGCCGAGTTTGGACGGATGGAATGTTCCATGTTCTACTCTGGTGTTTTTCGAATAATTATTATCTTTTCCAAAGCGAGTCAGATTGAATATGACATAAGGTTATAACGTGATGGAAAAAAGACGATGTTCCCCTCGGGAAAATTAATACAGTTCCCTGTAAAATGTCAACATTATGATGCAAGGAGAGTGCTCTCGAGCGTGACTTACGATGAATCTGAATTGTTGTACAAAGAACTCGTTTTTTTATTCTCTTCAACTCTTCTTCTATCTCTCTCTCTGTCTCTCTCCATTTCTATCCATCTCTTCCTCGCTCATTCAACATTCCCACAAAAATTGCATTCATGTGCCTCTCCTGTCTCTTTCACTATATGGCATTTTCCATCCAACTAACTCACCAACCAACCAACCAACCAACTAAACTTTGGCTGAAATGCTGAAATACTGAAAATCCACTTACTCCACTTACATAACTACTTACACATTCATACATCTCCCCTTCACCATTGTCTCCTCAAATTGGTGGCAATAAATCCACTGAATATTAATCCAACCTCCTTCCCTTTTACACACACACACTTACAAACATACACTTTTTTCTATCCCAATATTTGTCAGATAGATTGAAGGCTTTCTTTGAAACGTGTTTCCTATAATATTTTCAATAGTTCATATTATTATCGTCATCCAGATTTTTTCTTACGACGTCTATACTTTTTTTCCTTTTAATTCTGTGACTCTCGCGGAATTGGAGTCAAAACTGAAATTCAAGTCAAGTCCTGAGTAAACTGTACAGACTCTTATACATTGTAAAACTTTATATCCACACATAACAATTCTACTCTCACTCAAAAACAGCTCAACAGTTTCTGTAGCGTCCTCCTCCTTCTCCTCGTTCGTCAGAATGATGTGCATCAAACCACTCAACTGATAAATATTGCTCTTGACTTTTCCTGATTGTCTTCATCTTGTCAACATCCACAACTTGCAATTCAGTCGACTATCATCAGTCTCACCCAGGTCATGTGTATGCAGTAAACCCTCAAATCTTTTCTTTTCCCTGCGTCGTCCTCGTCCCTTTTCCCTTCTCCTCAACTAACTCCATCTGGACAAATTTCCTTCCTTTCCTACGGTGACAGGTTCTATTCTGTCTGAGTGAGACCGACCCGCGTCGTCCTCGTTTTTGTACATGTAGGTAGAGGAATACTTGTAGTATACATGTATGTAGGACTGAGGAGGATCGTGCAGTGCCCATACCGCCAGTGCCAGAGCCATAACCAGAGCAGACGTTATCTCACGTTATCTTTTGTGTTTATCTACGTGTATTTGACACCGACAACTAAAATGACAGCTTAGCAATAAAGTACCTACACATACAAGTCAATAATCATTCATACATACGGCAACTTCAAAGTTAAACTTTTGATATTTTGATTTAAAATACATGCAACCAGAGCCACCCCATCGACTTCGGCTTCCACCATCCATCCATCCATCCATCCATCCATCCATCCATCCATCCATCCATCCATCAATCCCGCTCCATCCACCACTCACTACACTCTCTATTTACAGTACAGTCAAAGAGGGCAAAGGCAGGAGCAGAGTGTACAGTGGAAATGCATGTGATGATGCCATATTATAGGATCCAGTCAAGTTCGACGCAAGTATATAGGAAATTTTCATTGCCCTCAAGCAACTAAAAATTTTAAGCACCCCGATCAGATTAGAAAGTATGTTGATTGTAAACAACATGCAATGTTTATAATAAGTCAATGAAGAAGATCTTATTTGTGATTACAAATTTTATCCTTATCTCCTTTCTTCCCTCTCTTTGTGTCATTTTGAAAGAGAGATAATTTGTAGAGGGAATTTAAGTGATTGTGAATACATTTAAGATCTTAATTATTGAACATTTTTTCCTCAACTGACATTGACTGAGTGAGTGAGTGGTCTAGGAGTCTCAATAAATTAAATATATTTAGCCATATAAATATATTTCTATATTTATTTTAATGAATTCCCCTTTTCCCAATCTTTACCGTTTACACAATAAATGACAACGAATTTTATTGCGGCGATTTTTAAATAAGGCGCTTTTAGGCAGGGAAACAAAAAACATTTTATCTAGCAATGCTATTCTTACCATACTTTTCCTTTGGAGGGTGTTTTCGTTTTAAATATTTTCAATAACATTATTTGTAGTCAAAACATGAGTAGGCATACATATAGTTAAATACAATATAGATTGGTATTATGGCTGGTTGTAGTGATTCTGACTGTGGCAGTATTTTAAATTCTAAGTGCACATTAAATTTGACGACTCAAGCCTTCCAAGATGATATGAAGTAAAAGCCTAAAAGTAATCGTATTTAAAGTTTTTAAGGGATTCATGTAGGTTCATGTGACTGCTTACTTACTGTATAATACTATCTACGGCTACAAAGACTCACTCGCGGAGGAGGAAAATGAGAAGATTTGATATATGAGATTCATTTGGGATTGAAATGGAGGCAGAAAAATAAGATTTAGGAGAGAGTAGAGACTGTAGGAGAAAGAGAGAGTCATTAGTAGAAATGAGGAATGGAGTGTGGAGATGGGTAATGAAAGACGACCACGACTAGGAAGTAAGTAGGGCGATGACGGGAAGGAAAATGAGATGCTAGAGCTCTTAGTACGGGAATATATGTGTTATTAGAATATTATAATAATGTATATACAGGATGATTGTATTTTAGCCTTGATTTCCTTTCGTTTATTTGTTTCATCCTCATCCTCTCCCTCCACTCCTTCCTCCTTTATTTCTCTGTACACGAGCATTGGGAGACAAAGAGCATCATAATTTGTGGGAATATCTATTTACTTTCCTACCTACACGCTATGGCATCCACAATCCACAGTTATGCTCTCCTTTCCTTCGCCATTTCTCTCCTACTACTCCCTTGTTTCGTCTCGGAAGATAACCCGTCTGCCCGTCAGTATAAGGGGGTTTGGGAAATGGATACAAAGGCATGGTAGAAGAAGAAGACTGGTCCTACTGCTGCTACTTCTGATGAAAAGGAAAGCAGAGAGAGAGAGAGAGAGACAATGTAATAAAATTAGTGATATACATGTACTTATGTAGATTGCATTGGAGTAAAGATATGAGAGTAGTGTACGTTGGGAAGCGTATAAATTAATTTGTGGCCTAATTGCACGTCTGGAGTCATAAGATATTTAATATAGAGCCAAGGTATAGGATTGGGAGAGAGTGAGAGCGAGAGATGTTTCGTTCAAGTTGGTTGGATGGATGTAAAGTAATGGTACTATTAGAGGAAGAACAAGACGAAACTAAGAAGGAAAGTGGAGGAAAGACGCGGACCCGAGAGCGGCCCGAACAAGTAAAAACTAAAATGAAGCAATGGCTCCTTCTCCGTCTCCTCTCACTCACTGTTTGTGTTGAGAATATGAAGGGCTTTCTTGCGGCTTTTCACATCTCCCTTCTCATGAAATGGAAAGAGAAATTACAGAAAAATGCTTTTTAACCTGTACCTTTATTTGCCTAATTGAAAAAGTTTACGGAAGAGATTTTCTGAGGGCTGCGGATGGATGGCTAAGGAAGGAAGTGAATGAGTTTGCTAGTAGGAGCAGAAATGAGCACAGCAACAGCAACGACGAAGAAGAACAAGACGAAGAAGTAGAAGAAGAAAACGAGGAAGAAGAGAGAAAAAAAGTACAAGAGGAGCTTTAAAGAATAAAGGAAGAGAGAGAGAGAGGGATGCGGATTGCGGCTGCTGCCGCTGTTTGGTGGATAATGTCTAGAATATAAGTTGAGTTTTGGCCAAAGAGAGAAGCAAGAAGAATGAATAATCTTGGATGGAACGAAACATTCTTTCAAGCTCACCTTATTAGAAAGAAAAGATGCAATCTAAATGCTTATGTTATTGATTTTCCCTTTCGGGAAACATTATGCCTTAATGGATGTCTTTATGCCACTGCGTATCCCGTCAATTCTTATTACCATATAGGCCTATTATATACTCTCTATTTGGAATGGCATTTCGCTTATTACGCCAACTTAAAAAAAAACTTTTGCGGGGCGCTCAACTCCACTGATTATCCTCTCACATTTCCTCAATCCCGTTTTTCTAACCAACCCCCCAGTCCACACGTTCTCGCTCACTCACAAAAGCACACACATACACTCCACATACACACACACTCCACATAAAGCGTACATATGGACAGACAGACGGGAGTTGTGCATGTATTTATTCTACTTATGGGAGTCCCACTGTATAAATAGGAGGAAGAAGAATAGAACTAGCACGCATTTATATCAACTCTTTTAATAATACAGAAACAGGAGAGAGAATCCTCGTATTATTCGGTGCATTCATTTCTTCCCCAAAAGAAAAAGGAACCATAGTCCATCCGTCCACCCATAGCCTTTCCCAAACTTCCCAGTCTCCCTATATATGCATCCAAATCCTATCTCTCTCCATGTAAAAGGCTTATGCGCAATGTTGTACTTTTCCCTTTTCTTTTTACTTTTTCTCCTTCATCTCTGAGTTGGGGATATAGGAGCTAAGGAACAGCACAATATATTTCCTCAGCCGCTTACTTTTGCCCTATTTATCTCTACTCGGCTTCTGATTACTCAAGTCATCACTGTACATGTAGCTATAGACGAAGAAGGAGGGATAGTGGTTGCTGCACATGGATTCTGTCTGCATTTCCATTGCTAAATACATCATGTATCTAATAACTATCCACGTACAAGAGTCTAGAGCGTTGTTGGGAGTTGGTGAGAGTGTGGGAGACAGCGAGTAACACTGGAACAGGGACTAATTCTTAAATTTTCTTGTTTTTTCCCTCTCACACAGAAGAAGGGGATATACTATGTAGTTGTAGTACTATATACAGGTATACTATAGGCTCAAAATGCAAACTATTAAAGTCGCTTCCCTTCACGCAAGCCACATTTAGAGAGGAGTAAAACACCTAGGTGGTAAGAAAGAAAGAAAGAAAAACTGAGAGATGGAAAAAACACAAAGTTCTTGCTCCCAATGACTGTATAAAAATAATAATAATAATATATGTGCATGTGCGAGGTGCTAGTCTGGTCATGATGGGTGATGAAAAGAAGTGAATCCATTTATTTTATTGACTTGACCTTTCATAGACCTCCGCCTCATTCATGTCATGAGCCAATCTGTTGAGTGGCATATGAAAATTGGTAAATTACACCACACAGGTCAACCTGAACAGTCTTCCTTTTGTTGTTCTCATACAAAATCCCATGTACTACAAATTATACTATTGCATTTTTATGCCAAACACCGTTAATTTTACCTTTTAGCCTCAGCACACTGCACTAGACTACTCACTGCCTCCCATCTACTGCTTCATTTGTTATCATTAACTTTTGAGATATGAGCCAAAATTGAATGTGTACAGGAGCGGGGAATTGTTTTCTCGTGCAACTTTATTATTTTATTATTCCCATCACCATTGACTTGACTGGGGTTCGTGTAATATCACTAAAGGTAAAAAGGTTCCTCATCATTTTAAGTCTTTGTTTCGCCTGAATTGATATTATTCGTGTAATTTAAATTATGAATGTTTTCAAATACTCAAGATACAGTCAGTAGTCTATCAGGGGTACATAGTCTATTTAAGAATACATATGAAAGCAGTGATACTGGTCGGAGAAATAAATGTTTATTGGTTTTTAGTTCTATATTACGTATTATTACGCCGATAAAACGGTGCTGACTGACTTGCGTGTGTTATATTCCTAATAATAATCAAAATGATTACATAGTACGAGTTGGACGGTTTCCTTGGTTGCTAATGTAAAATGTACAGAGTGTTGATTCGAAATCCGACAAGATAGTATACAGTTCGGAGTTCCTTTCAGGGGTTTGAGTATGTGAGTCCAAAGTGTGTGAATTAATGTTGAGATGAAATTATAATTAATGATTATTTACATAGGAGCTGAGACATTTAAAAATATTTGTGTAGTTCCAGGCCTGGTCGCCCCCCTAAACGAACGTCGGTTCCACTGGTACCACTCTCACAACATGGAACACCCTCCCAGTTCATGTCGATGAAAAAGCATCGATTAGAGAATGGAGATTACCCACCTTATGAAGCCAGTCATCATAATCCTGCTGGTAAAGTATTAATCTTCATTTGCACACATTAGCCCACCAGATTTTTTTTCCTACTGACTGTATAGTCAAAATTTCCCAATGATTTCCTTTCCTTTCTGAATGTCTGTCTGTAAACTCATTCATCCTCTTCACTTACGCGAACAGCCCAGTCATTTATTTTATCATACAAAAGTATTGCTGTCTGTCTTTCTCTCTTCACTGTGAAAAAATACAACGGTGGTAGAGATGAACTATATGCCGCTGCTTAACCTCATATACCTTCTCCTCCTTAAAAGCATTGCTTAATATCTCTATTGAAACCGGAACTTGGAAAGTTCTTACTATTTCTTTTTTTTCCTTCTCTTAAAGTGTATCCTGTGAATCATACCCACGTGAGGCGGATTCTTTTTTGTTTTTTTTGTTTGTGTGCTTCGTCTTTGACGAAATCTGTACGTGATACTACATATATTAAATGCTCGCGTTTATATTTTTCTTCAGCTCCTAGGTAGTTGTGACTTCTAGCCTTTTTAGAATGCTAAAAACAGGATTAATCTTACACAAAATCCATTTACTCGCTCACTAAATAAAATAATATTTGAATAATAACTAGATTCCAATGAATTTATGATTTTGCACTCCCTCTGAGTCGAGTGATATGCCTTGGTGAATGTCATGTAATGAAATATGATTTTTTACTTTGCACAGTATGTATTTATTTATAATGGCCGTAGGTGATTTACTTAGCCTGTATTTGCGCTCCTGTATCAAGTTAAAATTAATGGCTGGAAGGCTGGCCTATGTACAACTCTCAAAGTCTTGGATGCTATACGGGTTGGGTAGTGATTTGCAAATCTTGTTCCTCCCAACACACGAGTATGTTGTGGATGAAGATGAAGATGGAAGAAGCTTTATGGAGAAAAAACTCTTGCCATTTGTAGATATAGATACATAGTATATAGCCGCGTCTGAATAAGTGGTTTTTGTCACTAACAATAAGAAGCTTCTTCCTCGTGCCATTGAGGTGAGACTTTCAACCTCTTAGTTCAAATAGCAAGACATGGGAGCAACGTCAACTCCACATCGTAGTTCTCCTCGCTGCTGCCATAATGACTCAAATGACTTAAAAGTTAAGCGTATATTAAAAAGCTGATGGAATTAGTTAAGTGGTGGAGCGCGTAGTTTTCCTTCGTACTTCGTCAAACATCAAAAATGAAATAATATGATCAACGTCTCAACAACGTATGGATGGATCATCACGTAGGCGAGTTAAAGTACATAACATTCCCATTAGTTCAGAGTGTTTCGTATGCTTGTCAGAATTTCACATTTTTAGTCGGAGGGCGAGTGGGAGAAGACTATCTCTAGTTTAGATTTTGAGGTGAGAAAGTTGAGGTTACTGCGCATCTTGACAAGGTTTTACTCACAGTTACAGAACGCGCCCCATTGCAATATTAGAGTAGCCCCAGAAAAATAGCTACTTCAATCCTAAGTGTTCGATGGTTTTGAGAAATTTTTAAATTTTGTTTTCTTGAAAAATATCAAAAGTCCAGGTAGAGATCATTGCTGTCCCTTTGTTTGACTTAGGGATAATTGCTCTTGAACTTTTTCTCTAGTAATATTGTGCATGTGTATAATATAGTCAAGCAGATGACAAAATGTTTCGGTCAGTATTTCCACTTTATGTGGGTAAGTATCAATGCTGGTGTCATTAAATTACATCTAGCATTAGTGACGGCACTTTAAATTCAAGTTAAACTTGAGACTGACATCAACAAATAAGCATCTTCTCTGTTCCACTTAATTATTACTGTTGAAAATCGAAATAGCGGATCGAGTTCTTGGTATTCTTCAATTAAATGTCCGTAGGGTACGCTAGTTTTTGATTTCACCATTGCATTGCGGGATTAGCGATTACGGCTTTCTAAATTCGAAGGATGTAGAGATACTAATGGCAGATACGTATGGCTAGGCAAAGTTTACCCTCAACCTATGTGAACATGCTTGGCTGATAGCAAAGTTTGGAGAAATAGAGCTAACTTAAATCAAGCATGACACGTTGTGCTACTACTACTACCTTTATTACACTTTGCGAGGCGTGGATATTGTTGAGCCGTAACATAGATACCATTAGTCATACCCAGTCCCTCTACCTATGGCCTACGAATCCTGTAGGTACGTGCCTTTATGAAGCTGATGTGAGTAAAAATATGATGATGATTACCTACCCAGAGCTTTCTGTTCTGAACCAAGCATCAGACACACACGAGACGCTTGCCAGATTTCGCCGCATGATATGATCACCGTAATCTAGGATTGATTTATTGAATGATGGTAGTCCAAACGAAAAATAAATGCTTTAAAATTCACATCTTTTTTTTGCTTCTTGTATTTGTGTACTGGCCGCAGTCGTGTACAGAGTTTAGTTTCTCCATGTTTTTTTTAGTATATAAACCTATATGGTTTATATGACAGATTTGTCTGCCCAGCAGGGTTTGCCTACGAACCAAGTGAAATCTATAATTTAGTTCAATTCAATCAGTTGTGAGGCAATAGTTAATTGTCTCTACTCTGTACTAATAAATATTATCAGGATTGAAAACTGTCCAGACATGAGAGAACCTCGAGCATCTTTTTTGACGTATGATTTTTAAATTACAACTTATATATGAAGACTTGTGGCAAATTTACAAGCATCCGCGTCCAAATGATATTATTACATAATAATAACAACAGAGAGGGATTCGCAAGACATACTATTGGTATTTTGACTTGTAGGATGGCTATTTTAGCTAGGGCTTGTGTGGGTTGATTCAGATTTGTAGTTTTACATCTGACACACAAGGGCTATATGTATATGTATGTGGAATCTGTACTTTGATTAGCGGAAGGTATTAGTGTGCGTATATTTTATTTAATCCATTAATCTCGATAGAATATAAACCCTTCTTTGAAACTCTGAATTTGCTTTGAAGTTGACTATTGTTTTCCCTCGGTTCCTCACAAAGAAATGCGAAGAATGTCAGAGGAGAATAAGCGGTCGCTCCCGGAGCTCTCTCCTACGACAAGAAGAGACGTTGACTTTTATCATTTTTCATTTCATGCTATTATTATAACGATCTGTGTTTCAATCGAGAATTAGTTGGCTTCCGGCAACCTACACGGAGCTCATGTATGGTGCTTTATTACATACATGTAGGAAAACTTATACTTTAAAACATCTAACAAGAAACAAATTACGACGACTATTGGGAAAAATCCTGCTAAGTTTTGTTGGGTTCCCATATTCCCCAGTTGGGACATGCTGCCGGTTGCCGCTCTGCCGATATTGTACTATGCGCTCTCTCTCTCCTACTTTCTTCATCTGCAATATGTAATTAATTGTCTGCATAGCTACGTACCTATACCCACCGCACATTGACTCGAATCTCGGGGACGGAAGGCGAAAGGAAGATAATAAATAAGGAAGGCGAAGGAATAAATGTTTTTAAGGAAAAGTAAATGCGAGGAAATGAGAGATGCGATTGGAAACCCATGTCAATGTCAGAACCCACAAAAATGACAAATTATTTTTAACCAGTAGAAGGCATTTATTAAACTGTCAAAGTAATTAAAAAGTTTCCAGCTTAGAGAGAATGCGGCTTAGTAAGTCACTATGCGACTTTTCCCTCATACAAAACACCCTTTACGAGTATATATAACCAACAACTAACTGCACAGTATCAAGCTTCATGCATATATTCCCTCTCTCTATACTCCTTAACAATGGGAAGATCCATTCATTTCCGGAGCTCTTCGTCGCAATTTCTTTTGATTTCTTATAAGCTGAGCATATAATATTCAAGCCATTATTTGAAGTCACAATACTGTATTTCTAAACCAACAAATATTATTATGATTATGGGATATATTGCGGAGTGGAGCGGAGTGGGAAGAAAAAAAGGAGGGAACCGATGATATTTTAGTGGGAGAAGGAGCAGGACCGAAACTAACAAGATGTTCATGATGGAATCAAATCCATTTGTAGTGTATGTTCAGCACACATATATTGACTATATAGCTCAAATAATATGCCTCAGTCTCACTCACTACCCTCAATTTTCCCCCTCATATGTATTCTCAAATGAGCTCCCATTTTACTCCTAGATCTGTTTCATATAATAGTATGAAGGAGGGAATGCGTATTTATGTGTTCATATTTTAATCCTCTTTACGAGGATCAAGCTCATCGTGCCATAACAACAGAGTAAGAGGAGTGAAAACCATCCCTCGTCTAATGCAAACAAAATCTTCCAGCCACATATGCAAGTAGGTAGCATAGGAAATTGAGGGTATAGTGCGTATAGCTATATAGTATGACAGTGACTCTAGTATGGCGGTGGGTATCCGGATAACCATAATACAGAGACATGCAGACTCTTTCCCTTATGAAATTTATACGCTGAAGATCATTTGATTGGCCACAAGGCGTCTTTTTTTCTCTTCTTCTTCTTCTCTCGATCTATCCATTCACCCACACGAACCAAGCTGTTTTAATCACTCGCTCATTATTTATAACATACAGCATTATTACGATGAGCTCCTCAAGCTTGAACTCCCACCGCTCCGTCCTAACAAATAATGTGAATATCTTTACTTGACTCAATCATTAAACCTAAATCAGTCATAAATGGTTGTGGAGAGCAAACAGACTTGTCACATTCAAACTAAATCCACTGTTTTTCCCCCTCCTCCTTCTTCTTCTCAATTACGTATCTGATGGGACGCTGAATGGTAATCATTGTTTCAGCCTCTTCAGTCCGAGTACCTTACCTATAGGTAGGCATATACCTATAGGTTACGTATACTTTCATGGAACTATTTTTTTTATTTTGTAGCGTAATTCAACTCGATGCAGCCAAGTGTGAGCATGCACTGCATGTAAATATATCTCACAGTCACTTGACCGCCAGACTCAGACTATAATATGTACCTACAGTCTACAGACACTTCTCTCGCAGTCTCGTGTCCTTCATTTATATTTGATATGATTATCCTGTGGGGAATATAGAGATGCTATAGCACGAGTATAATGCGCATTTTTCTGGAGCATTTGAAATTTCAAGACAGCATTATTATTACGTATGTAGAGGATTACAGAATAGACTCCATGTGGAAAGTGTATCATTATTATATATATAAAGGAGAGAACGCGTCCGTAGCTAAATTGTTTGAGAATACCCGTTTCTACAAAAGAGTTATAGAGTAATCTAGTACTTAATAATGATCAAATTCTGTAGACGGTTTGAAAGCTTTTTTACGTCGCCAATTTTCTCGTTAACTATCGATTCTCAATCAAGTCTGATTAGGTTTTTCCATCTAGCCAACCTATCAGACCACAACTGTACATTGAGAGTCCGTATGAAGTATGAAGTTTTTTTTAGAGTAAAGTTATCATCCGCATGCTCTTACTTGTCTATATCTATAATTCTATGCTAGGTCACATATAACATATTCACACGTACCTACATATAGTTACTAGGGCGCGGAACAGCACACCATAAGGACAGAAAAAAATTCCAATGGCACAGCTCCAACATTATTCGAACAGATATGCAAAACTTAAACGGAAATTAACTTCACTATAAATTAACCAATTTGTATTCTTCTGTGCCCAAACAAATCTATCCCTCGCTTGCAAATTTACATAGTTTGAAAGAAGAAATTGAGGGTGTTGAGGGTGAATCTAGTAGATATTTGTATTTTCCACCTATTAGCTATAAACACACACATACAGAAAAGTCTTCCCCAAATCGTTATCACTATTTTGATAAAGAAAGAAAAACCTCAACTCCATCCAATTTCTCTCCAGTCATTCATTACTACATAGATTATGTTTAATATTACATTCGCAGTCAAAACTTTTCACATTCTTTTCGTGTCCCTTCTATAAATCTATATAATGTCTAACTTTTTTTCTATTTTTTTTGGTAATTTGTCAATTTATCACCATGAAATGACTTCAAAAAATTATCTTATTTTGAATATTTTTATGGGAGAAGTTATCTTAAGCCATCCATCTCAAATGATTATATAGTTTTAAGGAGGGAAAAAGTATTGAGTAAGCTCATAGTCAAGTCAAATCCAATCCAAGTTCATTACGAACTACTACATAGTCAGTCCGACTACGTGTGGCTTCAATCTCAATCCCTCCGCATCTACTCTCATATACCTACATAATAGGTACGTTAAACTCCGTGGCGTACAGCAAGAAACGCAATTTTATATAATAAATAAAAAACGTCTAACAGCTCAACATTCTCTTTGAAGAGAGGAGCAAAGTATTATTTATCATCTCTTTCTTTCCTCTAATTCATGTTCCAAAACTTATTGATAAGTGGATAAGGATTTCGGAGCATATGAAAGAGTAACTTCCGCTCAGATATAATATTGATTTTGGGACGTGTCGCCACGTCCTAATTTATGCGAGAAACAGAAAATGAATTTATTTGTTCGAGGGGACATACTACAATCTATACCCAATTTTGAAAACTAACTAAAACTACTACAATCTATATTATGATGAAGTTGTTCCACAAATATTGAAACTAAAATTTTTAGCAATCTTATAATTTTTAAATCCCTTAAGGTCACACAATCAAAAAAAAACTCTTGTAATTACTAATTACTGATACATTTGTCGTTGCTGAATTCTTAAGCTACATACCATTGTAAAATAATGTCGGTATAAAGATGTAACCAGTTTCCAATGTTTACATAGATGTTTATTTGGAAGGTACCCACACAAAAATGTATTTCTCAATAATGTAATGCTCTCTAACAAATAACATATGACTTCTGACAGTACATATTTAAAAAGCATGAGGGGGAGCCGAAAAAATCCTTGTAAATCCCGCTGATCTCTCCATTCTAAAGAAGGAGACTGGGAGTCAAAAATTCAATTGTAATAAATTGGCAAGAAGAATTAAAGTTGAGAAGATAGAGTGAGTAATTAGAGGCAGTGTCATAAACCTATTAATAAAAGGAGTAATTAGGCTGGTAAATATGGGAATGGTGAAATTTTCGAGGAGGCCAATGAAATTCACTGGGTTTAAAAACAACTTAAATGAATTTCTTTTGTTGACGAGCCAGGGGTAAAAAGATTGGACGGTTACGAGGAAGAAATTAGGCGTGCACGGAGGGCCTCGAGGTGTTGATTTGTTGATATTAGAATGTAGACTCAGAAAAGAGCCGAAGAGAAGAAACAAAGTGATAAACACACACACACACAACAGCTTGTATCGTGTTTCAGGTTATTGTTGCCGCTCTCCAACTCCAACAACCAACAACTCCAACCAAAGCACCACCAACAACAACAAGTAACAAGCCAATGGCTTCTCCTTCCATAACTTGAGTTTTTTTGTCCAATCTTTTCTTTTCTTTATTTCCTTCCTTCGACTTCTTAGATTGCTCTTCCTTTTGTTTGTACTCTGCAAAAAGAGAAGCTCAAAAAGGAGAGAAGGAATAAATAGAATGTAGACAAAGACAGTTGGAGTATAAATAGTGAAATGAAATTAATGCTTATGTACGTTCCAATAATAAAAGAGCCTATTCAGCCTCATCGTCAGAGAGCGTGTAGTGAACTAATATATAAGAAAATATTGTATATTAGATGTACGTACATACATAGCTCCACTTTCTGCCTCAAATGTACTCCGGCTCGGCCCGACCCGGCAAGCATAGGATCTACCAGCTACCTACCTATGTGAGGGTATATAAGGGAGGCAATTGTAAAAAAGATGAGCTAACTCAGAGTGAAGATGACGTGAATTGTAAAAAATAAATGGAATTTATTATAAGAAGAACGAAGAAGGAGAAGAAGTGATGGCACAAGTGATGCGTAGGAGAAGAAGAAGAAGAAGAAGAGACAAAATCGAGAAAAAAAAGTTAATTACACTCGAGTATTGAGTTGCGAACGCGGATTCATTATGAGTCCATTATAGTGTGTGAAGTTCTATTATGCTTACTTGACGAAATAAGTGAGCGGAGTCGGGAGAAGATCAAACAAATGCGGAATTTTTATATTTACTCACCTCAGAAATAGCCGAGAGAGAGAGAGAGAGAGAGAGAAAATATGGTGAAAAACAATATGAGAAGAGTTTTTTTTTCTCACGTATATAATATGGTTATTGTCTGATAGTAACGATGTAGCGGCGCCTGGATCCCTGCTGATTCCCGAAATTAGGACTATTTGTTACCGTTCCTTTTTGCTCCTACTGGAGAGAGAGAGGGAGAGTGGTAGAGGCCGTAGTCGTACCGTAGCAGAAGCACCGCAATACAAAGATACATTATAATTCTTATGCATAGGGAAAATACAACAGAAATCCATTCGTGTATAGATCTTTATTTTTTCTTTCTCTCTCTTTCCTCTCTCGCTCTCCATGTGTATGTCTTGTTAAGATGTATATGTGTGCTCAGTCTTTGTGTGAGAAAACAAATTTTTCCAAAAAGTTAGCTACTTCCATGGTTTTTTTTCAGCTCAATTTGAACCACTGCACTGCCCCTCCTCAGGTTCCCTTGTGGGGATCATCGGTGTCAAAATGCTAATAAAACGGATTCCTGCGGTATGCTTTATGAGCCTTGGTCTCATTCATATGACTCCATCGCACTCTTTTTGCACCTCAATTGGTTCATATCACGATCGTTTTTTTCTGCAATAGACACAAATTATGGGAGTCGGGACCGAAATGAAACCCGACCTTCTTTTACTCTTTCCATCTTTTCCCTCTGCCTCTCTCTCTGTCTCTCTCTCTCAGTTAGTCTTTTCCAAGCAAGTGGCCCGAGCTGCTGTATTTGCTTCTCGTTCCTTGTTTCTATGAGGAGGTACAATCGGTGCGGTGGCAGGAGGAACTAAAGCTCTCCATGACTACTATCTATGCTGCTACTGCTTCTACTGCTAGGTACCTTAATATCCCCCCTCCATCCCCCCAAAAAATCCATGCATAGAGAAACTTTTAGATTTAACTCAAGTTTTAAATGTTGTCCGCTTGGATGTTTCTCTTGTACACATGTAGATGACACATGACTATGAGGGGGATGGTGGATGTGGCTACATGTGGATTGTGGATATCGTATGCAGCTGAGTACTACAGGAGCAGACTCTGTTTCCTGAAAAGTTGGCTCAATAGTTTGTTTGAAGCTAAGAGTTGGATGGGTTTGGGTAGGACGTAACTCTATTGAATAATATAATAGCAATCTCAGAATATCCCATGATTGCTCACTCATGTGGAAACAAAATATCATCCAATCTTCCTACCAGTAAACCGACTGTGACAAATTTGTAACCATTTTGCCTCGATGAGTGCAATCATATAGAATGAATGCTTATGTTTCATGACTTTTCTTATTTCTCGCCACAATTCACTTGTCTTTTTTTTCTGAGTGTGTCTCTATGTGTGGAAGACGTATGAGAGTCGTAAGGGGGTACCTATACCTAGGTAGATAGGTGCGTTTAAAAAAGTGTCTTCCCAAAATGCGCATGGAGATTTAAGGGCTAAAAAGAAAGACAGAGGAAAGGTTGGGATGGGATTTGGTGAGTGTGTACGTAAGTAAGTAGTGGTGAAGACAAAGTAAGGATGAGGATGATTTTGTTTGTGTATGTGTAGTATGAGGCAAGTCTGAGAGTGTGTATGTAGTATGTACTGATA